>JAPYYJ010003625.1:0-11331 GCA_028533885.1 Nasua narica | reverse complement strand
CTCTCTCTCTCTCTCAAATAAATAAATAAAATCTTAAAAAAGGAAAAGAAAATTGTACACAAACCCAAAGAGAAGACATGTAAAGAAACAGGAAGAAGTCAGCCATCTATAAAGCCAAGAAGAGGCCCCAGAAGAAACCAATCCTGCCAACAGCTTAATTTCAGACTTCTAGCCTCCAAAAGTGTGAGAAAATATATTCTGTTGTTTAAGCCACTCAGCCTGTGGTACTTTTTTTATGGCAGTTGAACTAATACAAAGGGCCATAATAATTGAAAAAGATAACTCACCACAATAACACAGAGCCAATGAAAAAAAAAAAGCTTCATAGACTGAATAAAAAAAATCATCTGTGGATTCCATTCACCAATTAAGCAAAAGTTTGCTGAAAAGTGACTAGTATATTTTCATCTTCTCCAATGTCTATGGACTATATCTGCATACTATTTGGTCAGTGTTACATTATTTAAGTTTTTAACAAACTGATTAAAAATCCACTGAAACTACCTTGAAAGATTTTAAAACAGACTAGAAAATTGTTTCCAAGGGTCCTAAGTGTGCAGCTATCATAGTCTGACACAAATCCTCTGTTTTGGGCAACAACAAATAGCAATGAAAACATTCCCAAATACCAAATTCTGATTCCAAATCATGAGATTCTTCAGAAAAACAATAGATTTCTCATTCATTATTAAAACATCACTTTTGGGGGCGCCTGGGTGGCTCAGTGGGTTAAAGCCTCTGCCTTCGGCTCAGGTCATGATCTCAGGGTCCTGGGATCGAGCCCCGCATCGGGTTCTCTGCTCAGCAGGGAGCCTGCTTCCCCTCCCCCCTCTCTGCCTGCCTCTCTGCCTACTTGTGATCTCTGTCTGTCAAATAAATAAATAAAACCTTAAAAAAAAGGCTGTAAGTTAACAGAAGAGTATTTAATGTCATGTAATAGCATAAATGAGGTCAAAACAGTCCTCTCTAAGTCAGTTCTTAGATTTCCCATCAGCAGAACCTAATTCCCACTACCCAAATATGTTCAGCAAATATAAGGTAAAGAAAAAAACCCAGGTAGCACAGGTCTGTCTGCAGAGTACTGGGATATTTTAAATAATCATCATCATCATTTATTAAATGCTCCAAATCCCAAGCATTGTGCTTAGCACCTCCAAGACGTTATTACATTTAATTCTCACAGCTCTGACAGATAGTTATTATTCCCTCCCCTTTGTAGAGGAGGAAGCTGACACTGAACTGGTTCAGTAAGTTACCCAGGTAACAAACTTAGTTCTGCTTTGCTCCAAAGCTTCTGCATTTAACCAGTATGCATTACTTGTCTGTGGGTAGACACAACAATAATATCAGCTAATATAACAGGATGTCAAATGCAACTTTTCCTGTCCTCTGGGAGTTTCAGCAGGGGCCTCAGAGGCCAAGATCAAAACAATGAGTCAAATACTTCCATATTCTAAAGACAAGTGCAAGGCTTATAAAGTGGGGCAGCCAAAAACCACCCCAGCTAACATCAGCTCACTACCCCCTTAGCACAACTATGTAAAAAGAATTATAATTAGTTGCAAGGATCACAAGGGACAATGTAAAGAACTTCTTTAAAGAAATTAGACGGTGTGTATTTCCTTGCCTCCTAAGGGAAAAGGAGGAGGTACTTCCTGCCTACCTCAAACCAAGAGACTGGAAGCTCAAGATAATCACTCCAAGTGCTTAACTTGTACCCAGAATAGGAGAGACACAGGGACTGGTAACCACTCCCGCAGAAGGGGATAAGAAGTGCTGCTTCGTAGCTGAATTTTAAAGACCACTTGGGTACAACAGTCAGATTAAATGTTTCAGAAGAGGAAGTTCTATGAAATGCCACAATGTGGAAACTTACACATGAAAGTAACTTTAATTACATGAAACTTTACAATTTCATGAAATTAATGCAATTTTTAAAAAAGATTTTTTATTTATTTGTCAGAGAGAGAGCACACAAGCAGGCAGAGTGGCAGGCAGAGGGAGAGGCGGGCTCCCTGCTAAGCAAGGAGCCCAATGATGCGGGCTTGATCCCAGGACTCTGGGATCATGACCTGAGCTGAAGGCAGCCACTTAACCAACTGAGTCACCCAGACGTCCCAAAATTAATGCAATTTTAGTAACTGTCCATACAATTAAGTCATCTTAATTTTTTATCTAATTATCCTTTTTAAAACTCCTCTGTTGTAAGAAATAACTGTAAGAAATTAGAACTTTTAAACTTTACAAATAGCTTCAAAATAACTTTAAAGTAACATAGTTTTATTTTTGCTTTTTTTAAGATTTTATTTATTTGAGACAGCACATGCATGAGAGAGATAGACAGAGAGAGAGATCTGAGAGGGAGAGAGAGAGAGCAAGCCTGCGTGTCAAGGTACTCAGGGGACAGACAGAGAGGGAGAAGCAGGCTCAGGACCAGGGATCATGACGTGAGCCAAAGGCAGACGCTTAACCAACTGAGCCACCCAGGTGCCCCAGGAACATAGTTTTTAAATCACAAACTCAAACTTGGCTAAGCTCTTCTTAGCAGCAAAATTCTTACTTCCTACAGTGTTCAAAGCATGAAAAAAAAATTTCTGGAAAGTAAAAAGAAAAAAATATTTTTTTAAGTTTTAAATATCATAAACTACTACCTTTTAGAAATTTTGAAAAATAGAGAAAATGAGGGAAAAACACCTCTAAGCCTACCACCTCCAGCATAATCACTGGTATATTTTGGTATATTTTCTCCCTGCCTTTTTTTCATAAGCATATTTTTATATAGTAGCAATTATAGTACATACGTATTCACATCCTGCTTTTTTTTTAGTGTTATATAAAAGAATGCACTTTTCAAGGATTTAAAACTATAGACATAACAAGCATTCCTAAAAACACATTCATATCCACTGAACGTAACTTCCAGTCTTATTCTAAAGCCAAAAAGCCAGAAGACTGATTTCTCAAGTTTTCGAATCCCCAAATTATGCATTCAATGGATATTTTCTCTCACTTGACACTATAAAAACAACAGAAAGTAAAACTGCATTCACATAGTTATTAAACGTGTCTCCTACTCCTCAAATTACCATTGAAACACAAGAAGTATTAGCTCTGTAATATATTAACCTTCAAGCCCAACACTTATCTCTTAGAGGCATCCAAGTTACTCTCCTTCCCCTCCTCTTTCCTGGACAATCCAGCCCAAAAGCGATTAGGTGGAACAGAGGAAGGCAGGCACCCAGGCCTGATGCTCAGAGCCGTGAGAGACCAGAGTGGGGGATCAGAGCCCCTGAACTGGAGGGGTCAGGACAGCATCTGTGTAGGACGTCAGGTGGTGTGGTCTGCAGGCCCTAAACAAGGTCAACTGGGCAGGCCCTAGAGAGGTGCATCCCTGCACAGGATGTCGGTGCCTGAGCAAAAAGGGGGTAGCCAGGCTGATGGGTGGCCTGGGTGGATTGTCAGAACCAGGGCGGGGTGAGGAGCCTGGGCAAACTGGCCCAGAGTCTTTCTTGCCCAGTGAAACTCTGGCCGATTTCAGCCAGTCAGCGGGGTGCAGGTGTGTAATAGACAAGCTGCTCAAACAGAACCCTTTCAGTGACTACAGGCTTCCCCCATCTGAAAGCAGAGCATTTCTGGGAAACCTCTCCTCACCCAAACTGGTGTAAAGTGAAGAAGCGATCACCCTTAATTTATATGGAAAATTGTTTGAGCTTTCCCAGATCCCCCAAAATAACCTGTCTTAGGCTTTTCTGATACCTTACGATACATCTTGCTAATGGATGCACAGAATAAATTGAGCTAAACCACAGATGCTCCAGGAGGCAGTTCAAAGCCATGGTGGCTGGATGCTGAGATGCTGAGAGTAGTTCCGGGGGAAGGAGCTCTGCAGAGACACTCTTGCTCTGGGGGACAGGTGGGGCATGCGGGATGGGGGGGCATCTATGACAACTCAGTTTGATGCAAAACAAATGCTGAACGCTATTTTCACTTTTTGCCTTTCTTTGTAAAAGTGTAGATTGCTCATAAAAGCGAAGCAGCCTAATGTGAACTTTCAAAAACTGGGGGATACCTGTACCATGCAAATAGTAAAAAGAATGAGGTAGAGATCTGTGGGCAGATGCGGAAAAATGTCCAAAATAAAACTGGGGGAAACAATCTCTCTAGTATGATTACATCTCTATACAGACTTTTAAAAAGGATATACATATATGTTCAATACATACTCATACACACACACACACACACACACACACACACACACACACCTTGCCATGATATTACTACAGCTAACTCTTCCTCTGTTCAGCCTCCTTCTCTGAAATGTACCGCATGGATGAGGCCTCTTCTCTTCCTCAAAGCAGATGAAGGGGCTGATTAGAAAGTGATCATCTTATGATCATTTGGACTTTCTCAGTTCCGTAAATGGCCGGTTCTGTCAGTAAAAGTTTCATTATCTTCACATTGATACTTTTTATACAATCAGACCATACTTGGAGAAATTTTTTATAGTCTTTGTAATAACATAACTCAATGTCTTAGAAGATTAAATTTTATGGACACTGCTTATTGGATTGTGGCAGTTAAGCAAGAAATCATCACTGATGGGACCAGTGATAAGGCCCTGGAGCAAGTTTTTTACTCTTTAGTTTATAACTTTTTATAGGGCTTGAATCTTTTTTTTTTTAACCAGGATTATATATTTTTCTTATTGTTTTTTTTGTAGTATATGTGCTGCCGAAGCGAGCACTTTCTTATTGTTTTTAACATTAAAACAGGATCTTTTCGGGTGGTAGAATAATGGATCTTTTAAGTTGTGTTTTTTATATTTTTCTATATTAAATAAAATCCTAATTTTTTTAAAAATGAACACACAGATATTGTAGAAATATCACTTCCAATAATCTATCCTAGGGAGGTAACTGGATAAATTCACCAATATGTATACAAGAGTATGCTTTTTATTTTTTTAAGGTTTTCCTTTATTTATTTATTTGTTTGTTTGTTTGTTTGTTTGTTCCTTCGTAATCTCCACACCCAATGTGGGCTTGAACTCACGACCCCGAGATCAAGAGTTGGATGCTCTTCCAACTGAGCCATCCAGGCACCCCAAGAGTAGATTTAGATTACTGTGAAACTGAAAATAAATTTCCAATAGGGGACTACCATTAAAGGTATAGTATTACGGTAAATTCATACACTGAAATACTATTAAGCTATACCATGTTTGAAATCTATGAAGAAAAATGTTATGAGACTGTGCAGTATAAGTTAATTAAAAAATCTAGATGAATACATAAAATTTAAAAATAAATAAAATTTAAAAGTAAATATAATATATACTAAAACATTCACAGTGATTATCTCTAAGTAATAGAACTATGGCTGAGTTTTCTTTCAGTTAATCTGTATTTTCTAATTTTTATATTTATTATTTTATTTTATTTTAAAGACTTTATTTATTTATTTATTTATTTGACAGAAAGAGAGAGGGCACAAGCAGGGGGAGTGGAGGCAGAGGCAGAGGGAGAAGCAGCAGCAGACTCCCCAGTGAGCAAGGAGCCTGACAGAGGGCTTGATCCCAGGAACCTGGGATCATGACCCAAGCCTAAGGCAGACACTTAACTGGCTGAGCCACCCACGCACCCTGTATTTTCTAATTTTTAAAAATAAATATAAATCACTTGTACAGCATTTGTTACCAAAAAAGGTAACTTACTTTTTAGAAGATTCATCGAATATGTCCTGAGAACCCACTTCATTTAAGGCATTTGGGAATTAAAATAGCAGTAACAGTGGTTGAGCCTTATTAAGTAACTATTATCTACCAGTCACTTCAGTCACTTTACCTCAATTAATTTTCGGAGCACCTCTCTGGGGTAGTAGGTCAGTCAGGATTAAGTTTGGGTACAGATTACTTAAAAACTGAAAATAGCAGTGGCTTAACCGAGATGTCTGTTCCTCTGCCACTTAAATTAAGAGCGAGTAGGCAGCGCAAAGTGCCCCCAGGTCCTCAGGCTCCAGGGTTTCTGCTACACCACCCTCAACACATAGCTCCTATCTTCATGATCACTTCATGGTTCAAACTAGCTGTCGGAGGTCCAGCTATTACATCTGCATTCCAGGAAACAGAAAGGAAAACAGGCAGCTCTATTAAAGCCGCACTCCTGGAAGTTCCATATAACACTTTTGCTTATTGCTCACTGACCAGGACTTAAGTCACATGTACCATATGAATGGAGACTGGGAAATATAATCAGTCATCTTTTTATCCTGCAATGTACCCAGCTAAAATACTGTGTTCTGTTTCTTTGGAGAATGGATATTAGGGTAGACAAAAAATCCTGGTGCAGGCAGGTTATTTCTGTCCTCATTTGCAGACAGAAAACAGAGGTGCAGAGTCACATGGCTGAGTGGTAGAGACTGCCATTAGTCTATGTACCTTTCACTCCATATTATGTCCCATTAGAAAAATCAATACATAAAAATAAAATACAAACACACTCACAGGAAATTTATATATAATTACAGGCAGATTATTATTAAATGAGATTTGATAGATGAGAAAGTATCTACCAAAAGAACAGAACTAAGAGGCATACTCAACAAACAGAACAACAGTAACAAGTATTTCTCTTGTTTTTAAGTGATCTCTTTGCCCACTGTAGGGCTTGAACTCACAACCCTGAGATCAAGATCCATGCTCTACTGACTGAGCCAGCCTGGCATCCCAACAAATACTTTCCAAGTATTCATTATGGGCCAAGAGTTTTCTAAGATCTGTAATTTTTTTTTCTCTTTTTTAGTGTAACATAGATAAACTACATAAAGCCCACTAATCCTAAGTGTACAGCTCAAAGAACTTTTACAGATGAACCCCCGTATGTAACCACCACCCAGCATACCTCAGGTTCCTTCATGTCCCTTTCTAGTCAGCAACCATCCCCCAGAGGGAATCACCAATCTGACTTTTCTATCCATGGGTTAGTTTTGCCTTTTCTTTCTCTCTTTTTTTTTTTTTTTAACTTAATTTATTTAAGAGAGGGAGAGAGGGAGAACACGGGCAGGGGTCAGGGAGAGGGAGAAGCAGGCTTCCTGCTCAGCAGGAAGTCTGATGCGGGGCTCAATCCCAGGACCCTGGGATCATAACCTGAACCAAAGGCAGATGCTTAACTGACTGAGCCGCCCCGGTGCCCCAGTTTTGCCTTTTCATTTAAAGGCAAAATGCCTTTTCATTGCCATTTCATTTGCCTTTTCATTTCGTTTAAGTTTTTGGTTTTTTTAAAAAGATTTTATTTATTCACTTGACAGAGAGGAGAGAGATTGCAAGAGGCAGGCAGAGAGAATGGGAAGCAGGCTCCCTGCTGAGCAAAGAGCCCGATGGCGGGGCGATGCGGGGCTCGATCCCAGGACCCCGAGATCATGACCTGAGCCGAAGGCAGAGGCTTTAACCCACTGAGCCCCCAAGCGCCCTACAGTTGTATTATTCTGTATATGGTTTCTTTCATGCAAAACAATGTCTGTATGATTCATTCATGTTGCTGCATATAGCAGTAGTTCCCCCCTCCCACTTTTCACTACTGAGTATTATTCCATCCAATGGAAACACCAGCATTTATTAATCCATTTTCCTTTTGATAGACACACACCAGGTTTTGACTATTACGAGGAAAGCTCTTCTAACTATTCTTCTATGTGTCTTTAATATACATAATCACTTATTTTTCTTGGGTATTAATCAGGAGTAAAATTGCTGGGTTATAGGAGGGACATATGCTTCACTTTAATAGACACTGCCAAAGACTTTTCAGAAGGGGTTGTTCCAATTTACACTCTCCCCAGCAGTCCATGAGCTCTGGTCACTCCTCAGTCTCACCAGCACTTATACTGTTAGTCTGTTCCATTTTAGCCACTCTGCCATGCAGCGGCATCTCGCTGTGGTCTCCATGTTAACTTTACAAACTCATTTATTTCCTACCATCCCATGCCACACATCCTTTATCACCGTAGAATCATACTTCACTTTTTGACCAGATCATCATACGCTGCTGGAATTAAGCATTATAAATTCCAAAAACATCACTAACCCCAAACAGGTCAGTTGAGGACATTCTAGGTCAGTCCTTTTCTGTCACAGATGGTAATTCCAGTCATAAATGTAGACAAAAGATGGGAGAAAATGCCAGGAGTGTGTGGAATTATGGAAGCCAAAGGAAGAGAATCCTTCAAACAGAAAAGAATGGCCAACAGATACACACCATCAAAAGGTTAAATAAGGTAGGGATGCCTGGGTGGCTCAGTTGGTTGAGCACCTGACTCTTGGTTTTGGCTCAGGCTGTGATCTCAGAGTCCTGGGATCCAGCCCCTGTATCATGCTCCGTGCTCGGCAGGGAGTCTCCTTAAGGCTCTTCTATCTCTCTCCCTTTCCCTCTACCCCCCACCCCGCCTCCACTCACATTTGCATGCTCTCTCTCTCTCTCTCTGTCTCTGAGATAAATAAATAAATGAAAGAAATTTTTAAAAAAAGTTTAAAAAACAAAGGTGAAATCAGGTAAAGACTTGAGCATCTATTAGTCATTAGGACCTGGGAAGAGCAAGTTTGGTGGCATGGAGGAAGCTAAAGGGAGGTCACAGTGAACTGACAGGTGAATGGGGAAAAAAGAATGGAACAGCAACGGGAGATGATCCTGTCAAGGAGCTTATCCAGGTGGGAAAGTGGACAACAGAGAAGTAGCTAACCAGGAACACAGGGTTCAGGAAAGTCTTTTTTTTTTTTTTTTTTAATAGAAAAGAATTAAGATTGTTTAAACACTGGTGGAAAGGAGTCAGTAGAGAAGAGAAGAAACAAAGGTCTGAGAGCAAACCCCAAAAGGGAGAGAGGGTGTGGCCCCCAAGTGGAGCTGCAGGGGTTAGCATTTGACAGGAAGAGGGACGTCTCTCCCACTGGAACAGAAGCGAAGGAAGAAAGAAAGGTAAGGACGCAGGTATACTTAGAGAAGGTGGAAGGGCTGAATGCTGATGAACTTCCCCCTCTGAGGGCTGCTACCTTCCCTCTGAAATAACAGGTGAGATTATCTGGTGAGAGTAAAGTGAGAGAGGGAAAAACCCAGGGTAGAGGAGGTTTAAGATAGGCGCGGTGTAGAAAAATGAAGCAAGCATCTACAGGTTCCCTAAGCAGAGAGTTTTTAAAAAGCAGAGTTCGGAATGCAACCTTTGAGAACATGAAACATGATTAGGAACTGTAAATGCGCAGAGACGACAAAACCAGGTAATGAGTGGGCAAAAGACTAGTGAGAGCTGTCAGGATCAGGATAATGTGGACCACAGGTTATCATGGGAGGAAAATGTCCTAGAAAGAAAAGAGGCACATCACTTATAAGTAAGGCACTCCTTACTCATAAGTAAGGAGACTAAAGACTGAGAAAGGTCCTTTTGGATGAGAGGGCATTAATGAATGGTGTCAAAAGGACAGTAAGGACAGATGACAGCTAGCTAAAGCTAAGGAAGACAATCAGTGAGCAAATGGAGCAGTGATGAACACATCTATCATAAAGTCAGTGAGATGAATAAAAACAAGAGGGGCAAGCCATTTCCAACAAAATGCTGTAAATTTGGGGGGAAACCTATACATTTTAAAAAATTGAAGCCAAAAAAAAAAAAAAGAAGGATAAATACATGGAAGAGAGCTTGGGAAAGTTAAGTCCTATAGAAGAAAAAGGCTTAGGGGGGCCTGGGTGGCTCAGTGGGTTAAAGCCTCTGCCTTCGGCTCAGGTCATGATCTCAGGGTCCTGGGATGGAGCCCCGCATTGGGCTCTCTGCTCAGCGGGGAGCCTGCTTCCCCCTCCTCTGCCTGCCTCTCTGCCTACTTGTGATCTCTCCCCCTCTGTCAAATAAATAAATAAAATCTTAAAAAAAAAAAAAAAGAAAGAAAGAAAAAAGGCTTAGGAGTTTGAGGAGCATGGCAGCTCTCACAGAAGTGGGAGAAAGACGAGAAGGTGTGTATAATGAAGACTCAGACCAAGTCAGGGAAACTTTCTCATACCAAGTCAGTGAAGCCTGCTCATGGTGTACCAGGTCTTAATCTATGAAAAGAAAATGCCTGGCTATTTTAGAGAAAAGACCTGGCTACTTGAGGTTAAAATCTTTAAGAGCTGCTCAACAAGATGGATAGTTCACAGATAAATGGTTGGACAGTTGATTGAAGTTGGATAGCATGATTCCTAGAGGGTCTGGCCTACCTGATTCTTCCTCTCCCTCTACAGCTGGGCACAAGAGTGAACAAAATAAGCTGGGGCCAAAGACAGGAAAACTAGTGATTCGCTCCACTCAGGGGAATGCTTTGCTTCTTGCCGTGCATAATGGAAGGTCAGTGGAGAAAGCAACCTGGTGATATGATGAGGGCAAGCTCAAGTCTTGGGTACTGGGTGAAGGAGAGGCCCATTTGTGGGGAGAAACTGGGCTTGAGGGAATCAAAAAAACACAAGGAAAGTAGGAACATGTAATATCTACAGGGGAGGGGATAGAGTGGGCAATCATAATTTTTCTGGGGAGGAATGGAAAGCCAAAGAGGGATCACCTAAGGGCAGTAACAACAGAAGTATACGTTGGTCTGCTTTTATAGAATATGCACACACCATCCCCAAGATTCTTGAGCCTGCTTAGTGAGAGTCTAGTCCCATTGAGTCTAGTCCTTCCTCTTGCACTACAGGCCAGTGTTTCATGAACTGTCTTAGCCAAACCCATGGCAAGAAAAACATTTGTGTCATAATTCACACACCTGAAACAGAAGTTGCACAAAATAACTACTCTTACTACGTATGATAAAATAAAACATAAAGTTAACATCAAATATTATGTTCTCATGATGCAAATACACTTAAAATTCTAAAATAAATAATATAAAATTTAAAATTAGAAGAGATTCAGTGTAATGCAACAGGTGACCTTTCTTGTTCATAAATTAATTCCAGTCTGAAACACAAATACAATGTTATCTTTACTTATCAAGTTCACTACAGAGTCTTTTATTCTTTTGTTTTAAATTGGGCCAGGGTTGAAAATCCTGGTTGAAACAATAAGTTGGTGTGAATGGCAAAAATAGTACTACATTCTTTCTACTTTGCAATGGAAATTCTCTGGTCTTAATACAAAATGATGATAAGCAATGTCATATAATCATTCTTCACAGTAAATGAGGAACTAAACCACAAAAATTCATTGTCTTGGCAAATTAAAAGCACGGTGCAACTTATAATCAGTGATCCCATAACTTTGGACTGTAATATCTGTACCAGACTATAGCCACTTTATTAGCATTGATGAAACATCCCATAA
>JAPYYJ010003624.1:0-11336 GCA_028533885.1 Nasua narica | reverse complement strand
AGATCCCAGTAAACAGGAAAAAGCTGGATTTTCGCCCTGTGTTTGTTTTTGGATCAAACCAAGAAACAGCGAGAAGGAGGGAAGAATGTATCTTTAGAACGAATTTTTTGCACTCAAGCCCTTTTTAAGGTCACAGCCACAATAAAATTCGAAGTAAAAACAATTTCATGTTTGCAACGAACTCGACTCCGGAAAGTTTAGATGGAAAGAGAACTCCTCGAAAATAGACCGCGGTCCTTCCTTCTCCTCACCCGGCGCGGTCCAAACGCCGGGGGCGGGGCGGGGAGGCGGGACGTCATGACGTCACAATGCCAACGCGCTGCTGTGTTGTTTTTGTGCTCCCGGCTCTCGGGAAAAGCCGCAGGGATTTCTCTACCTGACCCACTCTGTCGTGCGTCCGAGGGGCCCCAACCTCCCTCCTGAGAGCTCTGCCAAGCTGCCTTGCGAGGGGAGCTGACATTTCTGAGGCGGTTCTCATACCTCCCGAAATTTGGCGGAGGGAAGGGGGACGGGAGAGACCCAACCATCAGCGAGGAAGACAGGCCCCGTCCGGGGATCTCAGAAACCCTGCGGTCCATCATGAAGTTCCAGTATAAGGAGGATCATCCCTTTGAGTATCGGAAAAAGGAAGGAGAAAAGATCCGGAAGAAATACCCGGACCGGGTCCCTGTGAGTGTAAGGGGGAGCGGGGAGGGGGAGGGAGGGGGATGAGCGGGGGTGGGGGGAACGGGGGAGTCGAGATGGCTGCCCTAAGGCCCCGGAAGAAGGGTGGTCTGTGATGCCTGAGCCCTGAACGCCCTTCTCTGCTGGGAGAGCCGATGGGATGGATGTTCTCACTGCGGATCTTTGAAGACCCATCTCCCCAGGGCCCGCATCTTTAGAGCTGACCGCATCTTCAGAGCGGAGCCTACGTTTGAGTGACTCAGCAGTCTTCAGAGGATGTGCGGGTGGAGAGGTGTTCAACATGTGGCCCTTTTGTGAGAGAAGGGTCGGGTTGGGTCCCTACATTTGTTCCTTTTAAGATCCCAGGGAAATTGTTTTCTGGAAATAACTTGATGCGATGAGGTTTGCGTCCATCCATTTCTGCATTAGGTGCTTCTCACTTAAGTTGACTTTGGCCCTCATAACATTGGGTTTGGGAGGGGAAGATCCAGAAACCAGTGGATCCCTGCTTCTATTCCATAAGAATTAGACGAGTGTGTTTGGGGGGGGTGGAGGGGCGCCACAAGACAGGCCTGGCCCAGAAAACAAGGTCACGTTCTCTGCGCAACAGCCCGATTGCCTCATCATTCTTGGCTCCGGGGGCATTTTGTGGACGCAGCCAGTCTCCCTCCGGTACTTATTCAATCAAATTATACCTGGACGCAAAAATGAGGACCGAGGCCTTTTTCTTCCCGTTTTGGAAGCTAGTTTATGTGGTTAAAATTAGTGCCGGCAGTCTGGAGGAACAGAGGAAACATTAAGGTAGCTCTTTGCATCCGGGCGCTTTTCTGTCACCCCCTCCCCCACCACGTGCCTGGTTTTTCTGTAATGTAGGCTGCGCAGCCGAGTGGGAAGGCAGGAGACTTTTAAGTGTGGTAGGGGGAACAACAACCGTTAGGTTTTGGAGATGGAGGAGCGGAGACTTTCAGAATGTGCTGTCTTCAGGCAGGGATAAAGATTACATATTAAGTACAGGTAAAGTAACTGTGGTTAGTTACCTGGTGTCAGTTCTTGACCTGCAGAGGTACTCTTTGGGACTCTTCTCCAATCCTTACCTAATTCTCATGGTGTTACAACTACTGGAAGCAACTTGGGCCTTATGCCCGCAGTGGAAACCCCCCCGCAGTGCTTTAAAAGGAAGCAAGACCTTAGGGCTGTTCCATTCTCCAGGAATTGCACGCAAGGGTGTTCCAGTAAAAAGGAGAGCTAGCCCAATTACCGACTCAGTAAATGATCCTTCTACTTGTTTAGTCTCTGGACCTTGGGTGACTTCTTCAAAAGTTTCCCCCAGTTGTAGTGATAGCAATCCTATTTTCCTAGAATACTTAAAAATGACAACTTTCATTGATCGGTAGTTAATAGTTAGTTAACTTTGTACCTGGCAGTATTTTACATCTTCTGACTTCATCCACTTAATCCTCACACCAATATAATCCCATTCTACAGATGAAGGATCAGTAGCTCAGAGAAACCCGAGTATTCCCAAAGGTTTCTTGTGGCTGGTGTGTGGCAGAGCTGAGATTCCAACTCTGGTTGTTGGATTCTCCATAACATATTGTTTCTCAATTTCTAATACAGTTCTATTAAACAATTAATTAAGGAGGCACTGTGTACCTCACACTGTTAGGTATTGGAAATCAAGAAAAAACATCACAGCCCTCAAAATGTAAGAGTCATATGATGCCAGAAAACATCACAGACTACCATTTACTCAGAACTCTAAATATGAGGAGCTATTCCAGTAGTTCTACCTAAGTCACAAACCTTGAAACGGACCTGTTCTAAATCTAGTTAAAATTCCCATGTGTTTCTTCAAAATGGAGCCCTTCCCATTTTAGTCATTTACATGAATTCGCCCAGATTATTTCAACTCATCCTCCCTATTTTCCTGCTCCTTGTTGGATGTAAAAAATGTTTTACCTCGGCGATAATTTGTAAGCCGTTAGAACCATCACCCCGATCTCATGGTTCCTCCAGTGGGATTTTAACCAGTTTATAAGCCTTCCAACTGCTGCTCAGGTGCTCAACCTGTGACCACCTTTGTAGTTGTGACACAGGAAGAAGAGCTCTTTGCTCTGAGTGGTGAGATTTTGTTCTAGTTCCGGGCAGGATCCTTAATCTTGCTGTACTAAAGTGTCCAGTTTACAGAAAAGAGGGTTAGCGTAAGTGATTTCTGAAATCCGGTCCACCTGGATCACTGATGTTACCAAAGCAGTCAAGTACCCTGACTGCTCATGTAACTCGATTTTAGTTTGGCTCCAACTTATCTCTCAACTCTCATCCAAAGGAATAGAGGCCTCATACCTTCAGAGGGGAGGTTTTCTTGAGATCTTAAAGTATCTTAATAGCTACAATGTGTTGAAAACCTGCAACATTGCAGGAAATTTAGGAACAGATTGTCTAATCTTTAAATTTTGTCAAAGGCCCTGTGGAATATTGACCACACTGCACAGAAGAAAAACCTTAGAGCAGAAGAGAAAAGGCAGGGCCCAGGGGTAGAAGTGGGATTCTTGGAAACCTAGAATATTTCCTATTGGAAACCTAGAATATTTCCTGCCAAGTCAAGCTTTAATGATTACCCAGCCCCCTCCTGTTCCTGTCCAATTCCTGCCCTCGTGTCTGGGTGTCTTATTTGCAGTATATTTTATTGCCCTCTTTTTCTGCTCTCTTTTTGTGGTTTCCTTCACTTTCTACCGATGGGAGCTGGCAGCTCTCAGGGTTCCTTTGAGACAGTGCTAGGCTCCCTCTTTCCCTTTGATTTTAGTAACCTGCTGCCTTCTGTCCATCCTCATTTTTGGGCCTTCACTGGTCTCTCCCTGAACCACTTCCTACTTTTTCTTTTAAATTGGTGATTCACGTATTTTTTTCTCCAGTTTTAATTTATAAATTTTTAGTGGGCTATGTCCCTCTGGTCTTCCTGGTTCAGGATTCTTTTTCTCCCGAAACAAAATAATGTTTTTCACTATTTTAATGTGTTCCCTTTTATTTAAGAGT
Organism: Nasua narica; assembly: GCA_028533885.1. Taxonomy (NCBI): domain Eukaryota; kingdom Metazoa; phylum Chordata; class Mammalia; order Carnivora; family Procyonidae; genus Nasua; species Nasua narica. The sequence continues at coordinate 7,640 of JAPYYJ010003624.1, read as the reverse complement.
TTCATTAATAAAAACTATATAATTTGCAAATCATTTTCACATAAAATTTTATGGATCAAGGTTATTATACCAGTACTGTGACTTTAAAATGCTGGGAATGGCCAGCAATCCCTGCACTGATGGGTGAAGGCTTGCTCCAGGCTTCCCTGTGAAAGAGAGAAGGCAAGGGGGTCAAGGCTCAGAGATGAAGACCCTTTGCTCTTTGCTCCCGATTTTATTGGTCCTTCAGGATAATCACAAATCCTTATCACTGTTTCTCGAGCACAGGATGTGTGACTAGGGGTCTTACTGATACTAGGAGGATCTTGTTTACTGGAAAAGATAACAGCTATGCTAATCTCCAGGTTCTACTAAGCATAGCCTAAGGGACAATGCAGACATCTCTTAGATCTCCCAGAGGCTGTTTTTGCTGAGAAAGCTTCAGGGAAGGCAACTCCCCGAGGCATTCCAGTGGCTGAGTGGTCCCAGGCCTGGTATCCAAAAGCAAGGCCTATACCCTTCTCAACCCTTCTCTTGCTCTCAACAGCCTCCATGTTAACATCTTAGTAAGCTAGGTATTATGGCTGATTCCATCCTCTACCTTTAGCCCCAACAGTAAAAGATATGCTGGAGAGTTACCATCTTTTACTCACTGGAATGCTGTGGCTCAGAGAAGTTAAGGGACTTGCTAACGATCACACAGTTCCTCAGGATACTTGTCTAGTGTCACTCCTCCTTTGTAACTCTTCTGTGTGTTTCATCAGGAATGATTGTATTTTCTAAACTAAAAATCTAAAGCTGATGGTTTACAAAACATTTTAAATATTCATAACTTCCGTTAATGTAAGCTATAAATGCTAAGTATATTTTTATAATTACATAATATAAATTTTATTTAAATATTTAACATTTTATGCATAAAATCTTTAATTTTTGTATATATTCTTTTTTCTTTTTTGTTACAGAAATATTTGATCTGTGAAATCTGAAGTATTACAGAAATATTTAATATAGACTTTGGAATCCCTTAAAATACTAACACCTAACCAATGTTGATAAATGGGTTATTGGAAGTGACATCAAAATAAAGGATCTCATACACTAAGTATGATTTGGTACTTTCTTTCACTTAAGAAAACGTGCCTAAAACATTTTTTTGCAGTCATTCTTGAACATTTTGACAAAGTATAAAATTGAAACCACATTTTATCTATACATTTAGTAAGTGGCATTCATTAGAAAGAATAAAACCAGTGGGTCCTTAGGAGCATCAGAGGAAATGCACGGTTCTCTTTTTTTTTTTTTTTCTTTTTCCTTTTTTTTTCCTGCTTCCCCCCGCTTTTTTTAAATTATGTTATGTTAGTCACCATACAGTGCATCCTTAGTTCCGATGTAGTACAGTGCATCCATGATCCATTGTTTGCGTATAACACCCAGTGCTCCATGCAATCCGTGCCCTTCTTAATACCCATCACTGGGCTCACCCATCCCCCCACCCCCTTCCCCTCTAAAACCCTCAGTTTATTTCCTGGAGTCCATAGTCTCTCATGGTTCATCTCCCCCTCTGATTCCCTCCCTTCATTTTTCCCTTCCTGCTCCTAATGTCCTCCGTGCTGTTCCTTATGTTCCACGGTCCTCTTGATGCTCTCGTGAAATACCAGGAAGTACAGATCTATACCTGACAGGTAGGTTGTAATTACTTTAACTCAAGGTTCTTTTTACATTTTGTCCCTTTCCTCCCATTCTCCTCTTACTGCAGTAATAGAACTATGACCTTATTAAGGAAGTCCGTGTTCCCATAGGTTCCGTAAGAGGTTAATGGTGATGAGAAATGAGAACATTTTATTGGGTCTACACAAACGTACCTCAAATAGGGCGACTGTAGAACGTGGAAGGAGAAATCCTAGATTAAGTCCTGTATTTTTCATTCTCCCCCTCCTCTCTCGCAGGTGATTGTGGAGAAGGCTCCCAAGGCCAGGGTGCCTGATCTGGACAAAAGGAAGTACCTGGTGCCCTCTGACCTCACCGGTAATGCTTTTCCCCTCCTTAGATTCTCCTTCCCATGGCGGAGCCTCTTTGGTTCCTCCTGTGTGCGTGAAATTGTGGGATTGAGAGGAAGTAGAGTTGAAGAAAGTGGGTGGGATTCTCCAGAGAGTGGGGGGGACTCAGCAGGAGTGACTCAGCTGTTCTTCTCCATTGCCAGTCCCCGTACGCGTTTCCCATCACAGTATCTTGTGTGACTTAGATAGAGCAGAATGCGCAACATTGCAAGCGATGACCAGATGCCTGTATTTTAGAATCTGCTTTTGTTACTGTGCTAATAGTTTATTTCAAAAGGAAAGTCAGACGGAGGATCACATTTTAGAGTCTCAGCTGTGTACTTTGTCTCCCCAAGCTACTGTTTGTGGTAATATGTTTTGTAGATACTGTTGGGGATTACGAAGAATATATTCTTCACCTTAATGATCCGTAATGGAATAACCAGTGTTTTCTGGATTCACTGATTGTTCCGTTAAGGATCATTAAGGTGAAGAATATATTCTTTGTAGATTTTGTAGCTGTGTTTGCCCCAGAGTTGTTAGATTTGAATGGCGGTCTTTGAGAACTTTTTCAGTATGTTCGATAGAAGGTACAGCATCGAACCCCACTTACTGCCCAGACTTTGGGATGAGCGACCACGCTGAGATTACTGGAGTCCAGTAGACCTCTCCCCATTATTAGTTTGTCATAAGGTGGGAATGGGGATGGAAGTGCATTTCAGATCCCGTTTAGACAATGATAAGAGTATTCTGGTCTGGATGTACATAGGATTCCCTCAAAGTCTCCTCAGGCTTTGAGTGGAGATGCTAACATTAGGTCTGAAATTGAGTAAAGCAGGAAAGGGTTGAAGAATAAGCTTCTCGGTGGCATGTCAGGGAATATGGAGGCGGCTTTGAGCTGCACTTTCTAAAGTTACAGGACAGTATTTGGTTCTGCTGAGATTCTGTCTAAAGCTGGTACTTTAAAGGGCGCAGGTGCAGTAGAGTCATGTGTCCCTCCCACCCCCGTCTTCCCGTTATGTAATCCCTTGTTTTCCTAATGGCCTTCCTTTTCTAACACCTTCTTCCTTTTTCCAGTTGGCCAGTTCTACTTCTTAATCCGGAAGAGGATCCACCTGAGGCCCGAGGACGCCTTATTCTTCTTTGTCAACAACACTATCCCTCCCACTAGCGCTACCATGGGCCAGCTGTATGAGGTAAGTGTCCTGGTCACAGCAATACCCCGTAGTCTCGTGTTCTCCAGCCTTTGTTCAGGGTCTGCTGATAACACACCTAGGAAGTGGGGCAAGAGGTGTTATTTCCCTGTGTCCCCTTACACACCGCAGTGTACGGCTCTGGGCGGTTAGAGGTCACTTGTCCTCTAGGAATTGAGCAGCCTACTAGATTTGTTTTTGAATTCTCCGTTTTTGCCTTACTCCAGGGTTCTAATCATGGATTGTACTCATTGAAACAGCAAGAAATTGTTTCTGATTGCAAATTCCAAGTAAAATGAAATTTAAAATTACAAGGCAAAGCCTTTAAATTGTTTCATTTGTCTTAACAGATGAACTCAGTTGGAGAGAATAACTTGCTGACTTTATTTGGTTTAACTGGTACACTGTTCAGAATCTAATGAGAAAACTATTTGTAAAGGACTTGCTCATGCCGTATCACCCAGTTTGGTGGCTGTATTTATTCCTTAAAGGATTTCATATGGTACTGCCTTATTGTGCCCTGTGAGCTGTGTAAACTTGTTCTAATAATCTCTCAATCTCATTTTTATTCCGTAGCGTATATTCTCTGTTAGCGTCTATTGTAGTATATATATTTTTTGTATCTGTGGTTGCCTTGCTAGAATGAGCTTTCTTTCTTTCTTTTTTTTTTTTTTTAAAGATTTATTTATTTATTTATTAGAGACAGAGACTGAGAATGAGAGGGGAGAAGGTCAGAGGGAGAAGCAGACTTCCCGCAGAGCCGGGAGTCCGATATGGGACTCGATCCTGGGACTCCAGGATCATGACCTGAGCCAAAGGCAGTCGCTTAACCAACTGAGCCACCCAGGCGCCCTAGAATGAGCTTTCTTAAGGGCCACATTCTTATCCCTGATAATCTGTGTGTTCTGATGTTCTCCTTGAAGATTCTTTGTGAACTCAAAGGTTGAATTCCAGTCACTTCTGCGTATTGTTTATTCTTTTCTCAGTGGAGGCTAATGATGCCTTGCATACCTACCTACCTTGTGTGAGGCTCAGAATCCTGAAGATAACGAATGTGATGTTTTCTTCTTGTGTCTTCCCTCAGGACAACCACGAGGAAGACTATTTTCTGTATGTGGCCTACAGTGACGAGAGTGTCTATGGGAAGTGAGTGGTGGAAGCCCAGCAGATGGGAGCACCTGGACTTGGGGGTAGGGGGAGGGGTGTGTGTGGGACTTGGGGAATGAGGGAGGGCTCCCACCGTGGAGGAGACGGAAGGGGAAGACATCTGGAAACACTACACCGCACACACCGTCATCATATTTTCACATGCTCAGTTGATATTTTTTGCTGCTTCCTCAGCCCAGGGAGAAAGCTTGTCAGGACAGAGGTGTTGTATTGGCTTTGATAGAGGAATGAAGACGATTTAATTTCACAACCTTCCTGTGAATTGATTTTTGTGTGACTTCACAGAAGAGGCAGGAGGCAGGCAAGTTGGGGCCAGAGATGATTGCGGACCACCAGTAACTGCCTGCTCTCCTTCCTCTTTGGGCAGAGATTCTATTTTTCACATTTGCACAAGACAGGTAGGGAGAGGGGATGAGGGTGTTGTAGGATTACTGGTAGAAGATCATTCCTAGGGACCAAAAGAAGCCCATTGTAGTTAGAGCATCGTGACCCTGACCTATCTCCACGCCTGCCATCCCGGTCAGAATCCCATGTCCTGACACCACAGCGCCACCCAGTGGTGCCGATAGACATTAGGCGGACAGTGAGATGGCGCTGTCTCACCCCTGGAAAATGGGGGGGGGGCCAGGCATGAGGGACAGGGCGGTTTTGAAGATAGTTTTGGTAGCATTAAACTGGAATTGACTAAGTTGAGCATCTCTGTCTAACCTGCTCTCTCTCTGGTGCCCCTTATCCCACGCCTCCGTGGGACTGCAGTGAGCCACAACCATTTCCAATTTGGGGCTAAAACCACTCCTTCAGCATTTCCCAAACTTCGCTCCATGCATAGGGACAGAGATGTCTTACGTGTGGAAGGGGCAGGTATGAGGCGAAACGGGTTGTCCGTGCCTCCCTCTCAGCCAGGACTCTTGCTCCCTTGTTGCTGTCCCTCAGTCCCAGGCACACACACAACTGCTAAGTGTTGGCCAGCTGCCTCCTGATTTAGGTTTTCATGTACTGCAGCTGCTAGTTAGACAAGTGTGAGGGGGGATGACTTAATACTTCATGGGGATTCTACGGATTCTGATTATTTTCACTTTTGGGGTTACGTGGGTGGGGGTGGGGAGCAGGAATCGCACTCAAGACATGACATTTCAGTTCATCTCTGCTAATGAAAAGGGTCCTTCCTGTGGGAGAAATCTGTGTCCATTCTGTCAGCTGCAGATTTTTGTGTAATGAAGTTTATGCTGTCAGACCAAGGAAATAAAATCATTGCATACCTTGAAAACCAACCGTGTGTTCAGAAATGTTGCCTTTTTGGCCTGTACATGCGAATAGATGGCGGGTGGCCTCGGAGCCGAAAGCTGTGGGTGAGGGCGGCTGTTAGAAATGAATGCTCACCCGTGGTCGGATGTAGGCGGGTCTACTTAGCCCTTCACTTTTCAGAGGGGAGAGCGCTGGGACCGCGTGCCTGGTGCCTGGGCGATGTGTGTGTGGTTTTCTGCTCCACAGATAACGCTTTGTCATTGCTTTCTGTGTGTCTCCAAGCTGAAGCTGGAACACTGCCTGGGCGAGACTATAAGGGGTAAGGTGGGGGTGTTCTCATTACAAGTGCAGATGTCTAGGCCTCGTCCCAGATTGAGCTGACTCAGAACCTCAGCGGAGGCGTCGGTGTTGTTCACCAGCTCCTGATTTCTGCTGCACGCCCGAGGTGGAGAGGCCTTGCTCTCTCTACCTGGTTGTGGTCTGAGTCCCAGCCACACCTGTTCTGTCACATCTTGGTCGTGAGGCCACCATCTCCCAGAGGAGCAGATGGCACAGAGGTAAGGCTCCTGGGGTCAGAACAAGCTTGATGTCTTCTGACCATATGAGAGTCTCATTCATTCATTTGGAACCAAAATGTGGGTGGGCAGTGAGGGTGCAAGTTACGAGACCATGAGAAACCAAGGAAACAGTAGAAACTCCTTTTTTAACCTTAAGAGCTCGTTTCTAACCCTCTTTCATCTCTCACAAGCCATGCGTCCAAGTGGCGTCTATCTCTGTAGACTTCTATGGACAATATCACAGTCACCAGATGGATAGAAATCGGTGGTTACAAGAGACCCATGGCGGGATTCTACCCACCACCAAGCCATGCCCCATGCACTGACTGAGAAAGTTTAGTCAGGATTGAGAGAAAAGGAAGAAGCCGAAGCCCAGCAAGCACAACATGCAGAGAATTACGGAAAACTTGCAGGAATTTGGATTTTTGACGTCGAAGCCTTAAAAATGAACACCTTGTTGGTACTGAGAGAAGAACTTGGGGATGTTTCCGATATAGTCAGGTGGAAGCTAATACTTGAATTACAATACAAGCTATTTTGAAATGAGTAGACTTACCCCACTAGATGGGAATGAGATTAGGTGTTTCAAAGCTAACAAATGCATGGCAGATGCCAGCTCTCTGCGTGTTGGAGGCAGTCCCGGTAGCGCAGGAGATGGGTCGTTGCTAAATCGAAGTTGGGTTGGGAGGTTCTCCCCAGGGCGGCTTATTTCAGTCCTCCTTATCTCTGGATACTCGGTGGGGGAAAGTGCCCCCGGCGTGGGACATTTCTTACTATTTTAGACCAGCCTTCTGATTTTATAGGTCCATAAAGTTGAATAACTTTTTTTTTTTTAAACATTTTATTTGTCAGCATAAGCAGGGGGAGTGGCAGGAAGAGAGAGGAGCAGACTCGAGCCCGATGGGGACTCGATTCTAGGACCCTCGGATCATGACCTGAGTCAGACGCCTGCTTCACTGAGCCACGCAGGTGTCCCCATAAAGTCAGTCACTTAGCTAAGTTCAGAGCCATACCAGATACTTGAGTGCTGTGATTGGGGTATGACACTCTTTTGTGAACAGAATCTCCCAAGTGTGTCTCCTGTGTTTCCTGCTAGTGAGGCTTGAAAGCCGCTTTGTATCCTCAGGCAATCGTGTCAGTCTTGAACTAAAAACATATTAGGAAATGTCTTTTCATTAATGGTGGCCTGGTGTCCCAGTTAAGATTGATTTAACTCTGATGCTTCCTTCTGGAGACCAAGGTTGAATGATGTGTCAAAAGTCCATTCTTCCCTCTGACTCAGCAGCAGAGATGAGTGAGTCCTTTGCTGTATTCTGCTAGAAAGATCTCAAATACTAGTATGTCGGGTGAGCCTAGATCTCACTTTCCCAAGGCTAGCCGTGGTTCATGCATGTTGTCCTCATTTATTTATTAATGGTTCCTTATTTCACTGTCATGAGTTTCCCAGTGGACAAAACATA
>JAPYYJ010003623.1:0-11336 GCA_028533885.1 Nasua narica | reverse complement strand
TCAGATCATGATCCCGGCGTCCTGGGATCGAGTCCCACATCAGGCTCCTTGCTCGGCGGGGAGCCTGCTCCTCTCTCTCTGCCTCTGCCTGCCTCTCTGCCTGCTTGTGTTCTCTCTCTGTTAAATGAATAAATAAAATCTTTAAAAAAAAAAATCTTCCATGCTTTTTTCAAGCCCAGCTAGCACCTTGATATCATCATTTTAACTCTGATACTGACATCTTACTAATGTCTGTATTGTAGGTTCCTAGGAGATGGTAGTACCTCTTGTTCTTTTTTATTGAGGTGAGTTTTTCTATCTTGTCATGTTATCCAGATAAGAATAGATGAATAAGAGAATAAAATACTAAAAGGGTATCAGTGACCCCAGAAAAATATACACTGACCAAATGGGAAGAGCCTTGAAACTGAGGCGAGAAGAACGGGGATGAAAAATATAAATAATTATAAATGTGTGTGTGGGGGGGGTGGTATGATGACTGGTGAATAGAACAGAGCCACACACTTGATTTTCAGTTTATTTTGGTCTGTTAGAATCAACCACCTCCCAACATTTTAAAGAAAGAATAATTTATATATATACAAAAGTAAGAGTAAATGCAATGACAGGATGGAATATAACTGTAAAGATGAAAAGATTAAAAAAGTTTCTAAAACAGGAATTGATAAGAACTTGGTTGAAAAAGAAAAAAGGAAAGACTGTGATAAGGCTGGAAACTAGAACAAAGCCATGTGCTAGATTTAGTGTATATTTTGACTATTAGAAGAAACTGTATCTGAAAATTTTAAAGAATGAAAAACCTATACATATACAAAAAAAGTTAAATATGATAGGATATATTATGACTATAATAACAAAAATTTAAAAAGATTTTTTAGAAAGGTATTGATAAGAAAGTATTTTTAAGAGGTTAATATAGGAAAGAGGAAAAGTTTTAAAAAAGTAGAATAAGAGGGGTGCCTGGGTGGGTCAGTGGGTTAAAGCCTCTGCTTTTGGCTCGGGCAGTTAGTCACTCCTGTCTCTCTGGTCTTCGGCTGCACACTCTGTTCACTCCAATTTCTACTTTGGTGCATGGCCCTGTTTGGAGTCTCCAAACTCAGGAGCTCATTCCCATGCCACTCCTCTCTGCAGCTGGCTTCTCCACTCTGATACCTGGGGAGCTCTGCCACACTCAGACACCCCTCGTCTTTTGTGGCCCCATTGGTCCTGAGACCACACTGTCCCTGTGAGTGCTCCACACCCCGCGTAGCCTCTGGAGTGATGTCCCTCCATGGAGCCTACTTCTAAAAGTTGTGATTTTGTGCTCCGATGCTCTACTGCTTGCCAGATGCCAGCCCCTCCCCCCACAGTTTATCTTCCTGTTTGTTGCCTGGGATTCACTTCTGTGCAAGTCCTACCTTACAGTAAGTGGTCGCTTTTCTGTTCCTAGATTTGCTGCTCTTCTTCTTTTTGATCTCCTATTCAGTTTGTAGGTGTTCAGAATGGTTTAATAACTATCTACCTGAACTCCTGGGACCTGACAATATTTAGGTTTCCTACTGCTCCATCATCTTGCTCTCCCCCCCCCATTGCTAAGTTATTTTAAAGCAAAACTGATATAGGAATCCTTATACTCAAGCTTTTTTATGAATCCAGACCTTTATTGAGTGTGTATATGTGTGTTTGTTTTTAAGATTATGCTGAAAAATAAAATTCTCTTTGGAGAAGACCACAGTTTGAAAACAATTTAAATCCTTTCTATATACCTCTTATTTTTGAATCATGAGATATGTTCAGTAAAAGTAGAAAGCAAATACTATCACTGATCTTTAATACATCTCTTGTTTATACAGAGAAAGCAGATTTGAGGAATAAAATGGTACATTGGGTTCAACTACTGAGTAGATAATCATAATTTTTAGGGAAGAATATTTGACAACAGCTTAAGGGATACACAAAACAAGAGCATTAACCGTGTAAAGGGATTAGACTAATGTTGTCTCAGTAACTGAATGAATTGAGTAAATCTGGAACTTCAGTGGAGAGGAAATGTATTCATCCTAATCCCAAACATGAAAACCTTGTTCATTCTTAAGTATACATTCAACAGTTTAAATAGTAAACATGTTTTATAATATCCATAAAGATTTTCTAGAATCTATTATTTTAAAATGCAAGCAAGCATGGTTAGACAAGTCCTTATCATTTAAAGGAAGGGATTAAGTGAGAGTGTAAAAATGTTTGTCATATTTTCTGAAGTTTGTTTTATGGGAAATAAGTCATACAAGATATTTAATGAAAAATATTCATAAATAAATGCTTTAAAAATATTTCACTTATGTCATCTGATATCGAAGTCAAGTCACTCATTACCATACTAAAGATTCAGCATTTGTTGACACATTAGAAGCCAACTTGCCTCAAAATTATTTTATTACAAGATATCTTCCTAAGCCAAACTCATTTTTTTTTCCCTCAAACCATCAAACTAGTATTTGTCAAGACAAATGCTCTGGAATACTCTTCTAAAATGTCATTAATTAACAAAAAATCTGTACAGGTTGATAAAAGAATTAAAGTAGGAACTTTTTGCAGTGGCCCATAGTTTTTAGCACATAAAATGAAACTTCAGAGAAATCCCATGGCTAGTAGTATGTGGAGGCAAATTTACATATGTGTAACATTCACTGCAATGATCAGATTCCATTTGATTTCACTGAACTTCGGCTTTCTCATCTATAAAGGAGCAACAGTCTTGTCTTCTTCAATGTGTAGTTGTGCAGATTGTATACGGAAATTTATTTTATAAGCCTTAAAGTGCCATAAAAATTCCCATGCTTTCCAACTAAATTTTGCCCCACACTGTTGGCCAATATCAACTTTTCAAGTCAGGTAGTTTTCCCCAGTCTAAAATTATTGTTTTGAACATGTTCTACTTTCCTCCCTCCCTGAAGATACTCCTCTAGCATTGACAGTGCTTCCTGCTTCTCAGGGAAAATATAAAACTTATGGGAACTCCTCAATATCCTGCTACCACACTCTAAAACTTACCTGCATATTGCTGGTGCTTTCATTACTATTAAAATGGTGGTGCAGTTCCTGAAGTCACAGGAGATCTGAATTCCACCCGCTACAACATTCTCAGAGTTCTAAGGAAATTTTCTTTCTCTGTCTTGAATTTTCATTGAGTCAGTGTCCTTCAGATTCTTCCCATCAATATTTAAAAACAGGTTATTTTTCCTATCAAACTAAGACAAAAAGAACCAAACAGATGATATAAAACAGCTAAACATGCAAACTTTTATTCATGTGTGTTTATATAATCTGCATATTTCAGTGTATGTTACTTATATATACATATGTTTACATATGTGTATGTGTGTATATATATGTGTATGTATATGTATATTCAGCTATCATCATGTCTCTTTTCTTGCATTTGAAGTCAAAAATTTTTTAAAGAATTGCCTGTGCTTGGTCTCCCTTCTCACCATCTAGTCATTCTGAATAAATAAATCATCAGTCTGACTCCTGCACATATACTTTACTCTCAAACTTATTTTCAAATAGCTAGCAACTAGTTGTTTGTTTGTATGGAATAACTTTAATATTCTTTGAGAAATACTTCAAGAGAACTGATTTCAAATGTCTGTTTCTGTGATTTATTTAAGACTTACGGTATACCTACATATGATACCATAAGCACTAATAACCATTCCAAAAGAAATTCTCTAAGATATGTTAAATAGATAAAGCAAGATTTTATTTCCCAGATAAGAAATAAACAAGATAATATTCATATTGCCTCTTAAAATGCTCGTTTCTTCCCCCTGTAGTCCCCGTTCAATGTCCCAGAAGTCGTAAAGTATTACATTAACACCTCTATGTACATCTTCTATACCTATATAATTTATTGATGGTCCATGCGTAAATTAGACATTTCTCAGTGGATTATGAATATGCATTGCTTCTCAAATGGCTTAGGTTGATTTCTCTTTTAAATAACTAATACCCTTGAATTTAACCAGATCTTTTGTTCACTAACATCACCCATTAAATTCTTAACCCTTACATCAGATCAAAATTTAAGAAATTCTTCAGGCTTTTACAATGTATAATAAAGACTTCTCACTGCAGCAATTAGATGTGTTTAAAGGGCCAGAGTATTTTGAATTAAAGTTCAAACTTTGTCCTTAGCTGTTCATTTTATTCCTATTCAGAACATCCTTAATATCAGGAAATTACTTTGATAATTTTCCTATTGTATTCTAAAAGGACTGGCTGAATTTGAAATGAAAATTATTTTAATTGCAGTGACAGAAAAGTCAACATGATATTTCTTTCTGGCAGTTTGTTCCATAGGAGTTCATTCAAGAAGTAAAGTTGTATTGAATATAACTTATATGCACATTATGCAGTTTTAGTATGTAAATGGTAGTTCAAATTATAGTGGTAGCCCAATTTTATAAGAAGTATTTTAAAACAGAGTATCTAGGTTCTCTGCAAATAGAAAGGACTGCTTAAAAAAAAAAGATTCTTGGTTTTTCTACATGTTTCTTTTCCTAGTCTTGCTGCTATTTTGCTTTGTCTCCTTCCATTTCCTTATGTTGATTGTATCATTTTCTTTTAAACTCTTCTTTCTAAGATACTTATCGCCAAAGACAGTTATTGAAATGAGATCAGTAAAATTATTGAACTGGTTGCATGAAGAACAAACTGTATTTTATAAAATATACCTGATCCCTCACAAGTTTAATGGGTATTTTATTAGTGCCTTTCAAAGCATTATCTCATTTAATCTTACCAGCGGCTGTTTAAAACAGACAATAAAATTATGCCTTGCATCTTATGAAGGAAGAAACAGATTCAGACTTCTAAGGTAACTATCTCCTAAGATTATAGTTGGTAAAAGACCTACAACTGGGACACAAATCTGTCTTAAAGTAAATTTCATGCTTTGATTTCTCTGAAATTACTAAAGGGCATGAACTTGAGCTTTTTAGATTCTCCAGAATTCATTTAAATTTGGCTTTAGAATGTTAATTTTCTCTATATTTGGCCACTATCAAAATGTATGCATAGTTTCTAGATACCACTTTCTAGGCAGCAAGTGATGGTAAAAGGCTGTTGTAATAATGTAAGTTGATGGGAATAAATCAGTGTATGTTTTTTTGAAAATGCTGGTAAGCACCATATAAGTATTTTGTTGTAGATAATTGAGAATTAATTCCAAAGTCTAAGGAGGTTCTGTCCAATGTGGTAGCTGTGTGATAAGCTCTGCAAATATTACAAGCAATGGGATTTTATGTTTAGCAACGATTAAGGATTCATATTGGCAAATTCTAGACAAGAAATTATTTTCATGATATGTTTGAACCCTTAAAATAATGTTAGATATAATCTATTTGTATAGTACTCCATATGTAAAATTCTGTTGTGATTGATCGGTACATAAAATTGATACTAATTCTATTGATCATTTTTACACACTTATGTTTTTGCATAGAAGAAAACTATAAATCCTTGTGTTTTCAAGCTTTTTCTATTTAGTATCAATATATCTCTCCTATAAGAAGGCCAAATGTCTACATTCATAAAATAAACTACTTTTATTATAAATTATTGGCAATTTTTATTTGCTCACTTTTGTTCATATTTCTAACACGGAAATTCACAATGCATTTCGTGTTTTTAAAGAAAATTTTGTCTCATGACTATTTTGTAGGATATGATATATATTAGGAAAACATTTAGTGTTTTATTCACCTCCCTCAAAATATGTTTACAATTTTATTAGAAATCTTTCTTTGGGTTCTCAATTTTTTAACCAGTTTACTGAGATTTTGTAGCAATTTTCTTTCCATGAAATTTGGTCATTTTAATTCTACAACTTAATAATTTTTAGTAAATTCAGAGTTATGCAGTCATCAAACCGTCTAAATTTAGAATATTGCCAACACCTTTTAAGTCTTACAATTAGGTCTGTGATCTACTGTTAATTTTTGTGTATGATGTAGGGATCCAAATGTGTATATTTTATGCATGGATGTCTATTTGCACCATTTGTTGAAAAAACTATTGTTTTTAATTTTCTTGGCACCTTTGTCAGAAATCATATGACCATAAATGTAAGAATTTATTTCTGGATTCTCAATTATATTACCTTCAGACAAAGTATACAGCCCATGGCACTTTATTTATATTCATGCAGTGATACTCTTCTGAATACTTCAGTGGGGACTATCTATATAGATTTTATTTCTTCTACTAGGTTGGGAGTCAGAAAACTTTTCCTCAAAGAGCCAGATGAAAAATTGTTTGGGCTACCCAACTCTGATAATGTGACACAAAAGCATTCATTGACAATATATAAATGAATGAGCACGGCTGTTTCAATATAGCCATGAGGCTGGCCCATGACTTATGGGTGCTGTCCACTTTACTAGACTTGGTCTTACAAGTAACCATAGTTACTTAACTTTTATTGAATGAATTAAAAAATGTTTTCATATCCTTCATTCTTCATTCTTACCCTCTTTTAGAAGCTCTTTAGTTTATTTATGGCTCAAGGCTTAAATTATGATTTTGATAGACCACTTTGACATGTCCAATGTTTAGTGGGATTACTGATAGTCCTTGTTTTGAATAACTATTACTTTAGTGTAACCTTAGTTTTTATGCGATATTACAGATTGGGCTTATACTAATTGATCACCTAATCTCTCAATTCTTTTTCCTTTGTTAAACTTTGTTGAATTTTGTGTTCCTCCCACTTTCCTTCTATACTTTTCATTTATCTTTCTCTGTGTCATTTGCTGACCTTATCCCATAGTAGTGCAGTCTGAAACAAGATTTCCTTACTTTATCTAGAAATAGAATTAAATTAAAAAAATTGTTCTGTAACCAAACCAGCCTTCCAGGTGTGCTCCATCCATACAATTCCAAACCTCCTACCAAATTTGCAAAGGGACTTTATAAAAATGTAACATCCCAGTCCTGCTTGAACTAATTCTACACTTAAACAAACACAGTAGTCAGCTGGGCCAATGTTTATCTATGCTTTCTACCAAGTATGTTTTCAACAGAAAAAGAAATTTTAATCAATTCAGAAAACAGTGAGACTCAATAATTTCTAATCCTGTCTCCCACTGACTCCATATTTTTGAAATTCTGATCTCATTATTATCACCTATAGAATAAAAGCAATAATGCTACCTGCTGTGATGAATACTAAATTAAGCACATAAGATTCTGTGGTTTATGAGAAAAACTTTCTAAATATAGAATATCCTACCAAGCAGCTAAAAGATCAGAGCTCCCCAGCTGGTAAATTGAATGTGTATGGATTAAAATGAATAGGTGACACCTGAAGTCTTTGTATATGTGTTTTCAGATCTGGCCTGGCATACTTAGAAAATAGTTATTATTAAGGAAACCATAAAAGAATATTGAACTCTGAAACAGAGGAGTGAGGAAGAATCTATACTTGTTTTTGTTTTTTCTTTTTTTGTGGAGTAAAGATTTTCTTTATTTCCTAATTTCTAATTTTAGGAATCAGGTGTCTTCAAGGTGATAGTGTATTCCTTGGCAATATAAATCTGAAAGCTCTTAATAAATTCTGTCATTTATTCCCATTGTTTTCATTACACATTGAAAGATAAGAAGTACAAAGTTATATTTTAGAAAATTGACAGATTTTTCAGGCATCTGCCCTGTTAGCTACACAGTCAAGCACATGTTTTGTAGAACACAATGTATACAATCTTTCAGACTACAAAATAAGGGACAAATCTTTCCACACTGTCCAAACAACCTTCTTGCAAGTCAGGAAGACAGATGGACTAAGGGCAGATGCCAAAGAGGGTAAGGTAAAGAAAACAAGGCCAGGTCCTGAGATATTAGGAGAAAATTGGAGTTGAAAGATAGAGCTGGATTAGATGGTGGGAACAGAGGGTTTGACTTGGAAACTTGAGAACACTGAGTTGCTGATCTCAGACTCATTTACTTACAGCCTTTGCCCCTGAATTAGGAGCAAATCTGAGAGGGGATGACAGTATTCTAAGCTTGTCAATAATTGAGCTCCAAACAATAGTGTAGGAACCAAACATTTAATGTGAATAATTAACTTACTTGATAAGATTTGAGTTTCTCTATTCATTTAACTATTTATTCTATTTCACTTTCAGAATGAAACATTTTGTAAATGCCAAATCACACTGTTAAATATTCCATGTAAAACTTAGGCATTTACTTAAATATTGTGTCATTTGTAGCAAATTACCTCTAACCTTCTCAGGTTATCAAAACATAAATAATGACTAAAAAGAACATGAGAAAAGGCCATATTTTTGGTTTGTATTTTTATATCAATAGGAAAAACTTGAGATATATCTTTACTCCTCTTCTTATACAGTTGCTTTTATCCTACCTGCATGGTTTGAGGAAATGGACTTGTTGATGAGAGGTAATAAGAGAGGAATATTTTTACCTTGTTTCCTCAGTAGTGAGTAGACAGAAATGAGAAAAGGAAGACAAAGGGGAGGGTACAAGTGTATTAGAGCTTCACTGGCCTTCTTAACCATCTTGCCTATGAACAGTTGTTGTCTGAGTTACAGAAATTTCTAAGAAGTCAAAATTTCTACTAGAAAATACTCACATGTCTTCTTACATATGTGAACTTGGAGTTCAATTTCTTACCATGATCTGCTTGTAGAACTTAGTAATTTTCAGAGATAGCCAGCTATTATATTTTTCCAAGCATAGTGTGGAAAAGGACAGTTTCTTTTGAGAAAAGTTAAAACACGCACCTACTTTGATTTTAGAGATAAGGACAATAATGAATACTTTTAATGCTGAAATAAAAGAGTCAACATCTAATTTCCCAAGAGGAATAATATTAAGAATACTCATCATTTTACAAAAGAAGCAAAGGCATTAAGAGGAATAAAATATATAAACTGTCTATGATTATTTAGAGTTTAATTTGTATGTTTTTCATTTAGTGAATTATTCAGACTACTTCTCTCTCTCTCTCTCTCTTAATCTTAATGCTTTTCTTTCACCATTTGTTATCACTTCCGGGGGGACTAAAATTGCTGAAACAGAAGGAAACCTCTAAATGATAGCAATGCCTATTTTTTCTCTACTATTCAGAAAAAACGTTTTTAGAATAGGAAATTCTAGGGACGCCTGGGTGGCTCAGTTGGTTGAGCAACTGCCTTTGGCTCAGGTCATGATCCCAGTGTCTTGGGATCGAGTCCCGCATTGGGCTCCTTGCTCCACAGGGAGCCTGCTCCTTTCTCTGCCTCTGCCTGCCTCTCTGCCTGCTTGTGTTCTCTCTCTGTTAAATGAATAAATAAAAAAAAATCTTTAAAAAAAAAAAGAATAGGAAATTCTAAAAAATCAGTATGATAGGAGCTGAAGTTACTATACAAGAAGGTGAGAGTTCTGGGCTGCTATTTTAAGTGACTTGGTAGTCTTTTGCCTCAAATGGAGTATACTCCAGTGTACTAATATATAGGAATCTTTGTTTACTGTTTTAAATCTGTATCTATAAAGTAGATATATTCCTATAATATCTGCATAAATAGAAAAAGGTAAATAATAGAAAATTTGAGTAAGCCAGAGAATTCCAGAAAAAGAAGGTACTCTACAAGCAAGAAAAATGAACATATCACCTTTAATAATTGCCTGTAACAATTGTATAGAAATAAGGTCTGTTGGAATATGGCAAGATGATAGATTGGACAGGAATTACAGATCCCAGGCAGCGTAGACCCCTCATCTCCTGAGGATCAATAATTTCAGATGATTCTACAGTTATGTAGTTAGATGATATGAGGCAAATAGAAAATGGAGACAACATCTGACAAAGATTTGACGGTCCTGTGTGTTAAGGGGGAAAGTGCAAAGGTGACCAAAGAGCAGAGAGTTTATATCTGAATTGTATTATAAACCAGGCTTTCCACTGTTTCAGTCTCCTCTAAGAAACTGTACATAGCCTCAAGGGGCAAAACCTCAAGAGAGGAAAAATATCCTAAATAGTTCTAGAGGCCTGACCGAGAGCCTGAGGTGCTCGCTAAGTTCCTACCTCCACTTTCTCCCAACACCACAAGATTTACTAAAAATTCTAGTCTGTTTTTTCATTGCCCTCAGGAAATTTAGTGAGGGGGAATCACTGCCAAATATTGGCCTTACATCCCAGTACCTTTCTACTTTTCAGCAGCTCCACCTCTCAATTTTTGGCTTCTTTGGCAGCCCTGAACTCCAATTTATTGTGTAAATATTTATTGATTACCTATTGTGGGCCAAGTACTGGGTTAGGTGTTGAGGAAAAATTGAGAGCAAAAATAGGTGTAGTTATGCCCTTATGCAATTTAAAATCTACTCAAAGTCTCAGACATATCAAGTAATTGCATAAGCAAGTAAAACTGAGGTTGAGACATGTATAGGATACTGCAAAACGTATATTAGGTGAATTTGACTTTGCTGGGGAGTCATGAGATGATACTTCATCTGTGATGAAGGCTAGATAATGGGTAAAGGGAGGAGGAGTGTGAAGAGCGTTCCTGGAAGGAGGAACACAGATGGGAAGTCCCCATGCAGTATCGTGAGACTAGATGGAGCAACAACTGAGGTGACTAAATGAGAGAATTTTGGAAACTATGACATGTGATAAGGCCAGATATGATGCTCAAGGCCAATTCATGTAGTCCCTTTTAAGCCAAGCTAAGAAGTTTTATCTTCATCCTCAGAGGAGTGGGAGGTCATTGAAAGATTTTAAGCAAGGGAATAACAATGAGAAATGCTTATTAGAAATATTAGCTGGCTGCAATGTGGCTATTGGTTTGTACTTCATTAAATATTATAACACCAGCTTTACTGTTGAAGAGTATAAAACTTAAAAAGATTATCAGACATATTTGTGACTGTAGAGCTAATAAATGATGATGGAATTGGGACACAGATTCACAATGATACTTCCTGGTCTGGTGCTCCTCTCTCTTTTTTTTTTTTTTTAAAGATTTTTTATTTATTTACTTATTAGAAAGTGAGAGACTGAGAATGAGAGGGGAGAAGGTCAGAGGGAGAAGCAGACTTCCCGCAGAGCCGGGAGTCCGATATGGGACTCGATCCCGGGACTCTGGGATCATGACCCGAGCTGAAGGCCGTTGCTCAACCAACTGAGCCACCCAGGCGCCCCTGGTGCTCCTCTCTTTAATCCAATTTACTTCATGTGAAAGAGGAAGAGCACAAATAGAAAGGACATAAAAGTAAACATTGAGTGGTGGTTTAGTTTCCTTGTCAGATGACACCTTGGAGAGGGGAGGTGAGTCCTGGGATTTTTTTTTTTTTTT
>JAPYYJ010003622.1:0-11337 GCA_028533885.1 Nasua narica | reverse complement strand
GTCATTGGTAAAAGGGAAATAACAAGTTAACACATATTTAAAGTACTTAGAAAATAAAAATGAAGTAGGTGCTCAGTAAATGTGAGTTATGACTGCATCTCCTGGAAGAGAGAATTCATTCAGTCAGCCAGTTTTTGCTGAGCACCTACTATGTGCCAGGCACTGTTGGAAGCACTAGGGAGCCAGCAAGAAAACAAAACAGACAGAAATCCTGGCCTTCCTGGGGCCTACGTTCCAGTGCAGGAGACAGACAACAGGATGAGTTGTAGAATATAATAGAAGATAATGCTAGGAAGAGAAATTAGGGAAGGGGACAGTTTGGGGGCGGGGGGGCTGAAGGAGTACTAACAACTTTAAATACAGTGGTCAGCTACTCTGATTGGCTCGATTTGAATTAGATGTTCATCCCAGTCCAATCAGCTGTATATGAAGGAGTGGGTGTGAATCCGAATCTGATTGGCTCAGCTTTAATTAATGTTCATTCTGAGCCAATCAGCTGTGTGTGTGTGTTTGGGGCGTGGCTAACATGGCTGCAAGCCTCCCCATCTGTGGATAAAAGCCATAATTAGGGAGTCATTGTGAGCTGTAGGGAGGCTCCAAGGGAGGACCCCTGAATTCAAGCAGAACATTCTCGTTCTTTTCCTGGCCTGCCTTGGCTTCCTAGGACCAATCTAGCTGAAGTCTTTTTCTTCAGCTTTCAGGATTAAGGTGACAGAGGTTAACGGGGCCACTTGAATAGCAAAGGTCACCGCCCCTTACACCCCAAGTGCTGCTGTCCCTTTCTGACTCAGGCTTTGTGTGCACGTGACATCCCCAGGAGAGCTGCTGGCTGCCAGCTCATCGAGCAACCCTGGGTAGGTTAGGGCCCCTTCTCACCCATGCTGAGCCAGGCACGGCCCTGGGCTCTGCGGTGCAGGGTGTGGGCTCTGGCGGATGAGGGAGCCCCTGTTTCTGTGCTGATGGGAGCCCTCTCTTCCCTGTCTCGCCCAGAGCTCCAAGAAGGCGGCCTTGGGGCCAGGGGACAACCACTGGGGGGTGTCCCAGGGATTGGCGGGTGGGCGGCCGGGGCCCAGCTCAGAGGAGCTCCCCCACTGTCTCCTGTGGGGGTCCCCAGAGCCACAGGCACTGCACTCCCCACCCCCAGCCTGCAGGGCTGCTTCTATTGCTGTTCAACACAGACCAGGCCTCACGTCCCATTTATTGTTCGGGAATTAGAGTAGCCCCAGGTCACTGGAAAGATAATGGATCTGGCTGGAGGCCAGGTAGCAGGCCTACCAGGGGATGTGTCCCCTGCCCCACCTCCTCTGGCAGCCCAGCCCCGCTCAACAGTAAGAGCCAGTCCCTGCCCGGACCCTGGGCACAGATAAGGGAGAATATGGACCTTCTGCAGAAGGTCGCCAGCTTCTCACTCACACCTCCATTCAAAACCTTATTGAGAATCTGTGCTATTCCTAGCGCTGTGCTAGGTGTTGGGGATATAGCCGTGACCAAAACACAGAATGTCACGGAGCTCACATTCAAAAGAGGTGGGTTTCCTTTCTAGGCAGCCAGTGCCAAGGCCAGGGAGGGTCCCTGTCTGTGTTGGATGAGCACATACATGGAGGTTCATTTTATAACCGCAGCCAGTCGGAGCTGGGAAGGCCCCGATGTCTCAGTTCGGTCCCACAAACACTCCTGAGGGCATGTGCAGGGGCCGTGCTGGGCAGGGGTTGCAGCTGGGCTTCGGCGCCAGCCTGGAAAGCTTACTGATGGGCGATGGGCGATGGGCAGAGGAGACTCAGCCCAGAGACTCTGAGCACAGTCGGGGAATGGGGCCCTGGGATCCCCTCCCACTGCTGACAAAAGCAGCATCCAGGCAGCTGGCTGCATGTGGTTGGGGGATTATTTTATCCTGAATATAGACTGATATTGTGCTTAGGGCCAGAGGGCATAAGAAGCATGTTTCATACTTTGTAGATTTCACTGGGTCCCACACTCTGCTGAGAACCCTCCATGATTATCTCATCTAAGATGAAGATGCTGATGGGGCTCCTGGGTGGCTCAGTTGGTTGAGCATCCAACTCTTCATCTCAGCTCAGGTCTTGATCTCGGAGTTGTGAGTTCAAGCCCTGTCTTGGGCTCCATGCTGGAGCCTAAATTAAAAAAAAAAAAAAAAAAAAAACGAGGGATGCTGATAATCTCTTAGGAAGACAAGCAACATCCATGAAAGAAAGCAAATAATATAAGGTAATGCTAAATTGAGAAACAGGGTAGCATCATGGTTAGAGAACTGCAGAAGACTATGCACCTTGTGAACGGTAGCTCCTTTGAGTTGTGCAGTGCACAACCCATGCAACTATCCAGGGGATCTGATTCGGTCCAGAGTTTGTAGCTTTATTCTCACTCAGACAGTTTATGGCATTCAACAAAAAGTTACTGAGATCCTGCTGTCGGTCAGGCACAGCTGCAGGCCCTCAGGTTACAGCAGAGAACAAGCCTCGGCACCATACCTCGCATAACTTACATCCTTATTTGGAAGTCAAGCAGACTGAGGCCCGAGTCCCGGCCTTGCCGCTGTATTAATTAATCTCCCTGAGCTTCTGTTTCCTCATCTGTAAAATGGTCACAGTGGTGATATGTACTTTATAAGGTTCTTGTGATAATTAATTGAAATAACACTTGGATGGCCGTCAGTAAATGGCAGCCAGCATTAACAGCAATGGTGGGCTATGGGGGGGACAGGCTTGTGCGCTGATGGAAGAGAGTAATCACAAGACGTGGAGGAGTCAGACAAGATGTCTTAGCAGGAGCAAGAGTCAGGGTGGCTCCTGAAGGGATGGTTAGGGCTTACGGAGGGTCCAAAGGAGCAAGTCTGTCTAAGAATGGGTGTCCTAGAGAATGTGGGGATGGGCAGTGAGGCGGTCACGGGCCAGTGGGGAGTCCCCTGACTTGGGAACCATATTTTCCCCAACCAAGGGTCAGGATACACATGATCCGGCAAAGAAGTTCTGTGTTTCTTCCAGAAGTGAGAAGCAGTCTGAGGAAAGGTGTGGTCCTCAAAATTACGGGATTTCGGGAGATTCCTGTGTTTTATTAGGACCTGAGACATAATGTTTAACATAGGGTCTGTCTCTTGACAGATCTGAGAAGTATGGCCCCAAAAGAGCCGGTCAAACTGGTAGGTCAGGTTAGGGGAGGGCGGCTGGGATCCGGGCATGGGGCCCCAAAGGCCAAGCAGGTTAGCTTGAGGAGGTAGGGACAAGGAAGATGACTGAGGATTCCTGGATGTTAACCACAGAGGTCACAGTGGCCCTCGTGAGCAGACAGAGGTTGGGGCCCTCCCAGATTCAAGGGGCTAGGGGCGGTGAAGGGCCAGACTTGGAACCCAGGGAAGCACCAAGTCAGCCCCTGAGGGCCCAGAGCAGGAAGTTGGGTCCGTTGTTGGCCACCCTGGGTGGGCAGTTTCATTGGCCACACCAGGTCAGGCGTCCCTCCTCGGCCCCCAGAGGACCCTGGGTAGGAGGAGCCCCACTTCAGTTCTCGTGCCGGAAGGCAAGGAGCTGCATCCCATCAGTCCCCCCAAATCAGGAAAGGAACTTGGACATCCAACTGCCCAAATTCCAACAGATGGCTGCACCCGTGGAAGGTTCTGTATAGGGGCTGTACAAGGAGAGGGATGTGATGGAATGCCGACCTCACACTGGGGTTCCAGAGGGTCCAAGCACGCAGGAGACCCATTGGAAGGCTGCTGGAGCCCCTCAGGGAGGGGGGTGGGCACAGCGGGTCTGGAAGGGGCAGAGGTGAAGGCATTTGCAGGAACTAACTTGCCAGAGGCCCCGGGCGTCCCCTTTGAATGCTGAGAGCTACCCTGTGTCTCTGAGGCTTGGATCCCTGATGGGCTCCCGAGGGTCACATAGCCCCTGCAGACATTAGCCGTCCCCTCGCTGATCACCAAGAAGGGGCGAGGGGCTCAGGCAGGGTGCAGTGAGCCATTAGCAATGCCGGCCGTAGAGACGGGAACCCCTGGGAAGGTGGGTGTACCACACGTCTCCAAGGTTCCGAAGGAGAGACGGAGGCCCACAGAGGCGGGAACTAGCCCCAGGCCAAAGCCAGTGAGCCGCATTGCTGCCACAAACCCCAGTGCTCGGAGCCCCAGGCTACTGGCTTTCTGACTGGGACAGGGAGGTTCAGAGGTGCTCCCCGAGCCCCGGGGGGCACTGGATGAAAACCAGTAATCCCCGAAGGAGCTTCCCTTCGCACTGCAGGAGGCATGCGGGGGTGTCTCAGCATGGGCCTCAGGCCAGAGGCTGTCCCTTTCTCTCTTCTTCCGGGGCCCAGACTGCAAATGGAAGGGATCTTTATATTCTTGGCAATAGTCCCTGGAAAACACAGGAAGGCCTGGGGGCGGGCAAGGCGGGGTTCTCTGTTGAGATGGCCGCGGGGTTCTCTGTTGAGATGGCCGCTGGTGGATCAGACACTCAGGCCTCTGGGCCAAAGAGCAGAGGGCTGACCCGGGAGCTGCTCCTGACCTTGACTAGGTTGCCCCTCGGGGCCGTCCAGGCCTCCATCTCTCCCCAGGCTGCTCGCATTTGGGGTGGGTTCCACTAGGGCCCTTTCGGCAGCAGGGCCCCTGGGGAGAGGCACCCACCGGGCTCTGGGAGGGGCGGGAGGGATGAGGGCCTGTTTGGGGCCAAGAAACGGGGGGACACTGCAGAGCCAGCAGCTGACGCCATGGTGCTCCGGGCCTCGTGTCCCCAGGGCTCCCCTCCTTCCGGGAGAGCGAGGCCCTGTGGCAGGAGGGAGAGACCAGGCCTCCGTGCTCCCCTGGACCGCCTTGAGAGTGTGCACGAGCACCCTTTTTTTCTTTCAATTTTCTGCCTGGACTAGGAATTTGCCTTTCTAATCATCATAAAACAAACAAAATTAAGTCTTTCCCCACAATTTGCATAGAAGCCGTCTCGTATTTTGTATTTCTGTATGTTTTATATTCTTGTCGTGTGGTTTTTTTTTTGTGGTTTGGGGTTTGTTTGTTTGTTTGTTTTGTATTTTTGCCAATTCTTTCACGATTCCAACAGGTTACAGTTTAGGGGTTCCCGCCCACATACCCCTTCCCTACTGTGGGACACTGGGAAGGGATGGGGCCCTGTGATGCTGGAGAATCCCCTTGCCTCTGCGGTCTCTCGCCCGCACCCTTTTCCCCATCACACCTAAGGCCTGGGATACCAGGAAACCTGCTCCCTTGGGCTAGGAGTCCCTCCCCAAGCCCCTTAACTCCCTGAGTGTGTATAACATAGTTCTTGCTCTGCAGGAATTACTGGGCACACCTGGGTCCCCTGCAGCCCATTCTCCTGCGTTGAACCATCAAAGGCTCCTGTGACCGTGGGGTAGAGTCCAGACTTCTCGAGACCAGCAACTTCCTCAACCATCCGGTCTAGGCCTTCCTCTGCAGCTTTGCCTCTCTTCACTGACTTGGCTTTCCAAACATACCCCGGCCTTTGCGGGCGCTGGTCCTTCTATGTCTTAAGCATCCCCCATGCTATCCCCTGGCCGTGTGCTATCAGTGCTTTGGATCTTCAGCACCTCCTCTGGGAAGACCTTCCTGATTTCAGAGTCTCCAGTACTTTTTCTCCTCTGGCTCCCATAACCTCCCCTCTCCCCACATTTCCCCCACCAAGGCACAGCCCAGCAATTGTCTGGCTCTCTGGCTGCTTCCCCCAGTAGATTAATAGCAGCCAAGGGCACAAACCCACCCCCAGGATATCCCATCAGATTTGTCACTTTTATAGTTTTCTTATCTTCTTTATTTTAGCCTAGGGTTTTATAAAACAGGCCAGTTATCAGGAAACTGCAGAGACAAGTATGAACTCCGAAGTCCCAGGAACCCCCCTCCCACTACACACACACACACACACACACACACACACACACACCCTCACTGTGACTCAACATCTTCCTATCCCAGACTCAGGGAGCCTCTTATCTCTTCTCATGGGATCTGCAAAAGGATACCACCTAGGACTTTAGACAAAGGTGGCCCCCTTACCTGTTCTTCCTAGAGCCAGAACCGAAATACCGGGAGAACCAGGATTCCTCCCCGCTCTTCCTCAAACAACACCCTCTCTCCAACCCCCCCCACCCTCCCACCCCCCTGAGCCTTCTCCCACTCCCTCTGCCCACACATACATACACACACACATGCAAACACACCAGGAATCTTAACTGGAAAAGTCAGCAAACCCTTTTCATCTCAAAAGACACAAAGATAAAAGAATGAGGGGGAAAATCAAAACAGGAAGCTGTGGGGTTAGGAGGCTTTCTGAGGCCCTGCCATGAGCCCGGCTCTGTCCAAATGACTAACTTGAGAGCATTCGTAGCCCCTTTCCCACACTCCACCCTTTGACTCTGAATCTACCCTCAAGCTCAGCCCCAGATGTTGAGTTTCTCAAGGTCACGAGAGCAGGATCCAGAATTATCTCCCGGAGTAGGGATGGGAGAGAGCATGTGTCTAGCCCTTGGATGCTATTTTCTAGGTGCCGAGGATGGGAAGGGGAGTCTGGCCCAAGGGAATGGCATGAGCAAAGGCCCAGAGGTAGGAAACTGGATGGCAGCCATTCACCCAGCTTGAGTTCTTGCTATGAGCTGGGCCCTGAACGAGGCCCCAGACATGCCTTTATCGGGGTCCCTGACCTGGTGGTGCTCACAGCCCAGTGGCAGGGCTGAACCAGGAACAGAAGTCATCTAGGTAGTGGGGGCACAGAAGTGCGTGTGCATAGCCATGGTGTGGCACCAGCAGTGAGTGAGGGATTCTGTCGAAGCAGGACCGAGCTGGGACTACAACGGCTCTGATGTCTGAATAAGGAGTTTAGCTTTTCAAATCTAAGCAATAGGGAGCCATTGAATCTTAAGGAGTGGGGGAGTTACTGCAGTCGAGGTGGTCCCTAGGCGAAGATGAATTGGCGAGAGAATTAAAGAGGACGACACTAGAGGCAAGCAGACAAATCAGGGACCCACTTCAGGAATCCCGCAGAACAATCCCGCAAGCTCTCGCGTGAGTAAAGCCCTCCATCCAAATTAGATCTCCTCCCAGACCGCCCGAGAGTCTGAAAACCCAGGAGGGTTACCTGGGGGCCAGAAGGCTCTCTCTGAAGGCTCTTTTGGTATCCGCGTGGATGACCCGCATGCAGAAATGGACCGACCCCTTCCCCCCCAGTGGCCTCCTTAGGAGGCTTTCGTTTATTGGATTAACTGGTGGAAGAGATCAGGGTCCTGAACTATGGGACATGAGACCAGTGTGTTCTGATCGGGATGGAGGGAGGGAGGGAGCAGAGTCAGAGGCCTGGACACAAACGGCCACGTGGGCCGTGTTTGCACGTGTGTATAACTGTGCTCGCTCACGTGTTTGGGGGATCGTCCCTGGCAAATCGGGTATACTCTGGGGGTGAGGGGCACGCCGTGTTTAGGAGCATGCGACGCCCCTTTCGCTCCCGCTGAGATGGCCGTGGTGGCACCCAGGGCCCCCACCCTGCACAGACGCGTCCTGGCTGTCGTTTCGGGTGTGGTGACCAGGGATGACTGTCCTCCTTTGTCCGGCCGCACCTTCCCCCAGCGGTACTCATGAGGTACACATGCGTGGAAGTGCTTTGTGAAGCGTCAAGGGCTGGGGGTTGGGGGCAAAGCTTCCTTCGGGCCCAGGGCTGGGACACAGGGGCCTTGAGGAGAAGGACTCCACTTCCCGTTTTATGATGACTCTCTGTTAGTACCACCTTCGTCTGGAGGAGAGAGAGCAGAAGAGGCTGCAAGCAGCCGAATGGGACGGTCCGGCAGGCATGGGACAGCAAAGAGCACAAGTGTGAGGACTGGGTGGCCAAAAACGGATCCCCCACCACAGCTCGGAATGCCACCGTTAGACCTCCCAAACTCCGTTGCCCGTTGGAATACTTGGGGATCCTGAAAAAATACTGACGTCTGCCTCCCCGGTCCCGGTTATGGCAATTAAATCTACAGCGGCGCAACCTGGGCCATGAGATCGTTTTTTAACTTCGCAGGTGATTCTAAACTATCACCAAGTGTGAGAATCACCAGGGAGAGGAGAGCGAGTGCGTGAGGGAAGTGGGTTCTCCGAGAGCAAGTTCGAGGGGCTTCACAACCCACTGGCCGGCCGGCCCGGCCTGAGGAGCTCACGAGAACGTCCGATGTCCTACTTTGGGATCCATGACCACTTTCCTCCCTCATTAGCAAGTGTCTCACCTCCGATGTGGGACAGGAGGTGGCCGAGTGGAGGAGCCTCTGGCCGGAAGGCCCCAAATGCAAATTTCAGTTCCTCGCCTCCTAGCTCCGCCCCTTCAGCATGGCTGCCTGGGAGCTCAGTCTTCCTCTCCTTACAATAGATTGTTCCTGGAGGGTTCTAGAAGCATTGCGTGAAGTTTTGCAGGGTCATTATGAGAATTAAGTAAGACGATGTACATAAATTAATTGCTCAGCGCAAGGCTTAGGGGCTGGTGAGCACTTGGCCACTGATCCGCTGTTACCATCATGGCCGCCATCCTCGTGAGAACGACCATTCCGCATCTTTCCGGTCGCTCACTTGGTGTGACTGTCCATCATTCTGTCCGGACCAGAGAGGCAAGGCGCCCTGGCTGCAGCCCAGCCTGGCTTCCTACACTTAGGACAGCCACGGAGAAGCAGGAGAGGTGATAGCCCAGCGTGCAGGAACTTGGGAAGCCCAGAGAGACGGGGGGCCACGTTCAAGGTTACTCGGCCGCTGAGGTGAGTTTCTGGAACAGGGCCTGGCAACTCTGCCTCCGGCTCAGGGTCTGTCCCTGCAGCCCGGGCTCAGCTGAGTCCCTAGGTGAAAAATGTTTTGCTTCTGTGTACAAAATTCAGCTTTGCAGCGGTGGGAAATTCTAAGAAGCTGAAGCTGCAGTGTAGGTTGTTTTGAAAATATCTTGTCTTCCGTCGGTTCACTGGGTTCAGATAGAGCCTGGACGGAGGCCCAGAGCACCCGCGGCTCCCCGGGGCAGCCTTTCCCAGGGTGGGCCCGGCCTCGGCCCCCCGCGTGCACGCCACTCTCTCTGAAACCCGCCTGTGGTTCACTGTACAATTTTATGCCGTTTCAGGGAGCTTGTTTTTCCCCAAACCATTCGTGGGGTAACAAGGGGGTAGAGAACCTTTGTGAGCAACCGTATTTATGTTCCTTCCCCCCCTCCCAAGCTTCTGAAACATTTAAATCTGGCGACACCAGCCTGCCCCTCACTTCTTTAGGACCTACTTGACCCCAGCCAGAGAGGAACATTTTTCAGTCAGAGCTGTGAAGTGGGTACGTGTGTATTTTTTTAATAATATCTATCTTTGTGATACAAATTTTAAATGTCCCTCGTGGAAGAATTGGAAACCACGAATATCCAGTTCGCCGGAGATCGCCGCTCTTAACGTCTGGATGTATTTTCTCACCGACTATGTGTTTTTTTAATAGATAGGGATCATTTTATGTACATAGCTTGCTTCTGACTGTTTCACTGAACATTAGCTCTTGAGCAATTCTCGAGTCATTAAAGTGTTCTTTGAAAATGCAGTTTTGAGTGACCTCATAAGATTCTGTAATATCGGTGAACTATAATTCATTTTGGCAGTGCCCCCTTGTTGGGCATTTATTATATTGTTCTCTATTGTTAATAACACAGCAGTGAATGTCTTCCTGGGCTTCTCTGTTGATTCCTCTGGGATAAGTTCCCCAAGTGGAATTATTGGCCAAAGGCTGTGAACCATTCAAAAGTCCTTGAGAGACTAGATAAATGCACGTGCAAGAAGGTACAGAGAAGCTGGTGTCCCAGCGTCTACCAACTCTGCCTCCTGGGAGATGAGGTGTGTGAGGGATATGACCAGACCCGCAACCCCTGTCTCCTCCTTGAGAAGGTTCAGGGTATGTAATAGCTGCAGCCCAGCATTTGAGGTTGAAGGTCTGTCTCACGGAAGGGGGCACGGATTCGTCCTATGAGGACTGCAGGATAAGGCCTACAGCAACAGCACAAAGCTTTCCGTCGGGATTCTAGGGTTCTAGACACCAAGGAATGGGCTTCCCTACCCCACTCCAGGCAGCAGGATCTACGCCCCAGCTCCACTGAGGCTGAAGCTGTCTTTGAGGTGCAAGGACCAGGTAGCAGTTTAGACCCCGGGACCCCTAACGCCCTCCCACTGGGGCACTGGAAACTGACCATCTCCTCAGTGATCCTAACGATTATGAAACACTGAAAAACCCCGACTCTGCTCCTTGGACCCTCCCTGCCCCTCTGCTCCCTCGGCTGTGAGATGTTGTTATGAGAGTTCAATCTGATTACATTAATGGCAGCTGTTAGCGTCGCTGTGCGTACTGGGAGAGTGAGGGGGAGAAGGCGGTGTGGGGTAGCAGTTACAAACCAGATCCGGATTTGGTCTCAAGTGTCACCCCCATAGAGAAGCTGGAACAGAAAACAGAGGCCTTTGCCGGTCTGGGGAGAGGATTGTTCACATTTAAAAAAAAAAAAAATACAGAACAAGCTTCCTTTAGAACATCTGGTACCTGCATTTTATTTCTTTGTTCTTTAATTTGTATGCCTCTCCAAGCAATGACGGTCCAGAGTTCATACCGTCTAGATGCGAACTATAGTTCAAGTGATGAGCTGTCGTCCGCTCACTACATTTTTAGGGGTTCTGCAAGCCAATCGGTACACGTGGCCATTATTTAAAAATTCAGTTATGCAAACTTGCAATTAAATAAATGACATCCAAAACAAAGGCACTGAATGTTAACAGTTCGTTACTCCCTAGTTAACTTGATTACTCTCTGTGCTCTCCAGGGGACTGGTATCTATTACATCCGTGGTAGAAAGCTCACATGACCGTGGAGTCTCTTCTGACTCTACTGTTGCTGACATCACCCCGGTAGATCAAAGTTAGCGTGGCGGGAATATTTACACCACTGAAATTGGCAAATGCTCCAAATAGGGCCCTTTTTTTTTCCCCCTGGAAAAGCAGGTAAACAGTCACCAGCACATCACTGCCTGTAACTTCAGTCCCTCCCCCACTTCGCTACACTCCCCAAACGGAGCTCTGTTCCTGGCTTTTGGCTGTTTTCTTTTGCATTTTTTCCTGTATTTCTTTTTTTTTTTTTTTATTCCCATATTTCTTAATTACATGCTTTCACCGCCATGTCTAGATTTTTTAAATCTTAGACATTGTATGTTGACTTCCTATTATGGAAAATGAGGATCTGGCTCTCTTCCAACTCTGTCTCCCCTCTTACTACACACACACACTTTCCCTACCTATGTGCTCCCAGTGTGCTATAGTATAACTCTTGTTTCAATAGATATTCAAGATTTA
>JAPYYJ010003621.1:0-11337 GCA_028533885.1 Nasua narica | reverse complement strand
GTGGCTTTCTGGAGTTTGCAGCTGCTGGATTCTTTCCTCAGCTTTTCTATATCTACCTGTTTAGTTCCTGCATTTAGTTGGAAGTCTTAGATACTCTTTAAAATACTTGTGGTTTGTCTTCTAATTTCACTAAGAATAAATTTTTTTTACTTTTGTCATCAATTCTCTTGATTATTTTGGAAGAAGAGGAAAGAAGACTTAGTTTATGTAGCTACAATTGTCTTGTAAATCTTTATCTCATCTATCCATCCCAAATGATAAAGGACAGTAAAGCACTACAACTTGCCTCTCTTTCTCTGAGTTTTGTGATTTTCAGAACTTAGGAAAGCAAAACAAAAAAATAACCTAAAAAGAGTCTATTTCTAGTTTCACATCACTGTTTTTGATGATAATAACAGTTCCCTTCTCTTTTATGGTTCATGCTACCTTTGCTCCACAGGCACAAAAGCAAATCTAACTTCCATTTCTTTTCTGTATTACCTCCTTTCCAAGAGCCTGGATCTTTCTGCCTTTCAGGGGTCCAGAGCCGCAAAGAGTTTTTAGGGGCCTGGTTGTTTCTAGTCATTGCCAAGACAAACATGTTGTGCCTGTGCTCTATAGCTGATACTAGCCACTGCCTCATCTCTGTGTGTAACTTGACCTTCTGAATTTGTTATATAAAATTATGTAAGGTCCGATTTTTGGCTCCTTTAGAAATTGACTTCTATTCCTCCATTTCATTCATGTAGGCAAGGACAGCTGGGACACCTCTGCTGCCAGTCTCCAGGTTCGAACTGCAGAATAATGGAAGCCAAGGCATCCTTAGGAGTCTGGAACACATTTTCTCCTAGGATCTCTGACACAACCCGAATAATGTTGACATTCAGGGCAGAGTGCCAGACTCATCCGAGCACACAGCCATTTCCCCAGGAAACCTTCGAATACAGGACTTTTTAACACTGCTATTTTATTGCTATTGGATGCCATTAAATACTGGTCTATGAACCAGGAAAAAAAAACATTTCAAGTGAACAAATAGAAAATTTCTCCCCAAATGGCTGAATCTGTGGGGGGGCATTTAAATATAACACATAGAAAAAAACAGTAAGTACAGAAATGACACAATGTGGTTTTACTTTATGAATTTTCCTTTTAACTTGAAAAACCTTGTTATCATTATAACCTGATCATATTTTAACAAAATGTAAAAGCACAATTATTAGCCAGTATTTATCTAAGCCCAGGACACTGCTGTGTATGAGAACATCTTTTATTTTTACTCTTAGGGCATTTTAATGAATAAAAAATAGAAGATGCTACTTTGCTGTACTTATTCACATACATCTGTTCATTGCCAGTTTTTAGCATTAGAAAACTGTAGGCTCTCCCTCAAACCCACTATGGAAATTTGTCAATCTAATATATATATTACATATATGTATATATATAATATATGTTTAATTATATTAATTTTATATATTTGTATTAATTAATTATAAATATATATAATATGTATTTTTAAAAAAACATTTATTTATTTGAGAGAAAGAGAGAGAGCATAGAGCAGAGGGGGTAGTAGGCAGAGGGAGAGGGAGAAAGAGAATCTCAAGCATACTCCCCACTGAGCACAAAGCCTGACTCAGGGCTCAATCTCACAACCCTGAGATCAGGACCTGAGCCAAAATCAAGGGTCAGATGCTTAAATGACTGAGTCACCCAGATGCCCCTAAAATGTACTTATTTTAAAAATCATGTCCATTTAATGAAATTACAATGTCCCATATATGCAGTTTCTGTTTCATTTTCTTCGAAATATAAATAAAATTCCACTGGGTCAGAGTCCCTGTCTCATGATTCTTATTTGTCATTCCCTTTCTTTTCAGCTACCTCGATCTGCTTTTCATATGTATCACTGAACCTGCTTGTCTTTATTTTCGATCTCCAACATGCCTCCAACAGTCTTCCCAGTGTAGCCCAAAACACACTTCGGGAGAGCATTATGTAATTTAAACATATAATACCCATATCATTGTTCTGTCCTGGGGAATGTATCAATCAGCTATTAACGGTCTAATGTTTGGGAACTTAATTAAACAAATTTGTTTAAGATACAATTACTGTATAACTGAAGCTGATTTAAGCTGATTGAGCAGAAGTTTATTAAAAGAATATTGGAGAGATCACAGAACTGTTGAAGGAACTAGAGAACAAGATTTGAATTAAGCTTCTAAGCAGAATGGCCAAGACTGTGCCCCAGAATTAACTCAATGGAAATCCGCCACAATAGTGCTGACCCACAAAATGTCACACAAAATTGCTGCTGCTGCTGCTGCCCAGCACTGCAATTTCTTCATGAGAAAACTGACCTTTCAAGCACTGGGAAATCACCACCACTTCCACCATGGCTGTCACAGGTCCTACCGCCACCAAGGGATGTCCCAGGTTGAGTTTCTCTTAAGACAGAGTTTAACCTGCAGGATTTCCCTTGTGCAAGAGAGGGGAAAGAAGTAGGATTGGGAAGGCCAGAAGTCAGACTGTGATGTGGACCCACAGTCGATCTCAACTGACACTAGAGCAGCCTTTGGGGCTAAAGGTTACCCCTAGTTGGGCTAAGACGGCAAGATTTTTTTACCCCTGTATCAGTCATTGGATATGAGCTACAGTGGAAGGGGCATGACCTTAGGACAGGTAGCTCTCCATAGCTGAGGAAATGCCTGAAGGGACAGACAGCTGAAGGCTGTCTGCCAACAGCGTCCCTCAGTGTCAAGGGAAACAAACACAGTCCACACCTTGCAGTGCTTAGATTATATCCATGGTGTAGTTTTGTGACCTCAGTTTCCTGATTTAGAACATGGGGATAATAATATCTCATTCATTCGGGTCCCTGTAAGCCTTAATAAAAAAATCCATGTGAATGTGGCATCCCTTACTACAATGCTAACTACATTACATACAATATATTTCTCAATAAACAAACCCAAAGATTTGTCTTCAATGAAATGTGGATAAACAATACTATAAACACAAAATATTAATGGGGATGCACATATGGATTTTTTGTGTAAAACACATATACACGCAATGCTCTTCCTAATTTGGCGCCAACATACCTTTCCAATTTCATCTCTCACACCCCCATACTTTCTGACTTTGGTCATTTTATACCTTCTGTCTGGAATCCCAGCCCAAAATTCTACTGTCATCTACAACTTCCCTGACAGCCAATCCCCCAACTCCACCTAAGGGTTCTCCTAGTGATCCCTTTGCATTTTTATTTTACTCTTCTTTTAATACTTATCACGATATATAGCTCTCATTAGAGGTAATTATGTACCTTCCTTGTGTTGCCAGTAGTCTGTGATGTCCTTCAAGAGTGAGATTAGACTCCACTTATTTTTTCTAGCATTTAGCATAATACCTTGTTCATAGTAGGCTCCAAAGAAGTGTTTATTCATCTAAGCTGCCAATTTTCCCAAGATTTTTCTGCAAATGAACTAGATGTTTATATATGCAGATCAACATTTTACAATTGGTTCATGTGGGCAAGTTGTACTGATTTGTTAGTGCTACTCTGATCGACTGGAGATGAAGTTTACTGGAGAAAGTCTTTCATAGGTCAGCTCCACCCCGATCTCATTTCTGGAGTTAATGATGCCGCTCCAGGGACATTCTCAATGTTCTGGCACCAAATTCATTTCACTGAGAATGTTTAATGTATTCTAAGAATAATTGGTTCTCGTGGTGTTTTCAGTGACAGGCCGTCATGCATGGTAGGTAAAAGCATGAACTTTAGAGTCAGACTCTCTGGGTTTGAGTTCTGGCTCTGCCATTTGCTAGTCACATGACCTTGGGAAACTTATTATCTCTTCTTTAACTTCTTCACTTGTAAAATAGGGATATTCATAGTACCCACCTAGTTGAATTCATATGAGGACTGAATGGGTAAATGAAGGCAAACCACATTGAACATTTCCCTGCACATGGTAAAGCATACATAGATATTGGCTATTGATGTTTAACATACTTTCCTGTTTCCCTTCCCTCGAATGGTAGATTCTTTGGAAACAGTAGCCAACCATAAAATATTCTTCCACTTTCAAAAACTGTCAGAATAGCATGAAATAATATTTCTTAAAATGTCTGAATTTTGGAAACACTATTTTAAATAAAATGTCAGACTTAAAAAAACTATGCAAGTCTTATAAATATAAAAAACTTAATGGAAATATACACAAAAGGGGCAATATTATTTCATAAATATTGTTATACGCTAGTGTAATTAATATTGTCTGCTATCTAAATTATATTTTAAACTCTCTAGATACAGCTCACACCAAACAAAATCTCTCTTACATGTGTGTGCCTGTGTGTCTAGTGTCATACTGATCTTATAATACCTAGGTATTATAAAACTGAATTAGAATGTCAGATTAGGAAAAAAAAAAAAAAGAAAAGAAAAGAAAAGAATTCTCCTTTAATGAATCAGAAAGGCAATGCCAGTTAACATATTTAAAATTTCTTGGGTAATATAATTAGCAATTTTATTATCTCATAATTTGACATTTCTAACCACAGTTCTAAATTTATTGTGCAATTATTTTACTTCATTTACTCATAAAATGCCACAGTTTCTAGAGTAAGATGCTTGCCTTGTGGAATTTACTAGCAATCATACATGGTAACTTTTGAACAGAATTGAGTGTGTGTCATTCAACTGAAGTGGTGAGGGAAGGTGGGCAGCTGAATGTAATTATCAAAGTTGGCATGTGCCTAGCATCCTGTAGATGACAGCCAGATGCCCTTATGAATGATGGGGTTGCGAGGCCTGTTTCTAGATGGATTGCATGCCATTGGCCTTGTCGAGTCATAAAATTATTTCCTCTTTTTCACTATTCAAACTTGTAAAGATTATTTAGGGTTTTTGAAATGAAATTAGAGCAGCTAGTGGTAGGTCATATCAAGGATGTTAGAACAATCTGACAATGACATCTGTCACTCCATTGTATGCCAGCTTTGATTTGAGGGATTTGGCTAGCAGGAAGATGTCCAGTGATTCCCTCACTGTGCTATATTTGTCGTCCTGCCTTTGGCATTGGCTGCATCCTCAGGATGTCACTCAAGTCAAAGAGGGTGATACTTCCAGATGAAGGAGGACCATTCTGTAGTTGAAGCAATAGAATTAGCTAAACACTCCTGCTAAAACCTCAAA
Organism: Nasua narica; assembly: GCA_028533885.1. NCBI lineage: Eukaryota > Metazoa > Chordata > Mammalia > Carnivora > Procyonidae > Nasua > Nasua narica. Next base: position 6,149 of record JAPYYJ010003621.1, on the reverse strand, counting down.
ACAGATCTGCAAAGATCATATTGAGCTGCCAATTTAAGTTTTAGTTTGTAAAACATTAAACATATTTTAAAATGTAGTGAAATTGTTCAAGTGAAGGTAAATAGATTCAAGGAATCTACTTTTTTTTAAAAGATTTTTTTAAATTTTTATTTATTTGACAGAGAGGAGAGAGATCACAAATAGGCAGAGAGGTAGGCCGAGAGAGGGAAGCAGGCTCTTGCTGAGCAGAGAGCCCGATGTGGGGTTCCCTCCCAGGACCCTGAGATCATGACCTGAGCCGAAGGCAGACTTTAACCCACTGAGCCACCCAGGTGCCCCTCTACTTGTTAATGAACCTTTAATATACTTTGTTCTGGGGAAAAAATTTACTCATTTAGTCATTCATTCAAAAAATATTTAGCAATCTCATGCCACGCAGAGAAAACAGTATTTTAAAAAGCCTGGAAATGAGAAAGGATATGGCAATTTCAAGAAGGAAAAGAGGTCATTACGGCCATACCAGGTTGGGACTAAAAACAATAAGAAGAAATTTACCAGTTTTAAACAAGGAATGGCTTATCATACTGCATTTTCTGATACATTATTTTGGTGCACAATGTAGAGGCATATTAGAGGGAAGGGGAAAGGAAAAATGTGGGGTGAACCATTAGGAGGTTATTACAGAAATCTAGGCAAGAGATAATATCCTGACATAAGATGGTGGAACTGAAAATAAGTGGATGGCTTTAAATGATATTTAGAGAGAGAATAAAGTTTATAAGGCAGTGGATATGGGTGGTGGCAAGACTGAGAGAAGGCACAGAAAATGCCCAGGTTGTTGATACAGGTAGCTAGATTAAACATAGTCCTATTTATTAAGACAGGAACCTTAGATGGGAGATCAGGGGTGATGATGAGTTCAAGTCAACATTCAGAATTCAAGGAAGATGTGAGATATCTAATAGAAATATCTAGTAGGCAGTTGCAAATATAAGTAGAAAGCCAGAAAGACTGGAGACATCTTCATTTGCGCCCAAGAGGTGCTCACCACAGCTATATTTTTTTAAAGATTCTATTTATTTATTTATTTATGAGAGAGTGGGGGAAGCAGAACAAGAGTGGGGGAGGAGCAGAGGAAGAAGGACTAGCAGACTTCATGCTGAGTGCAGAGACTCATGTGGGGCTGGATCCCAGGACCCTAAGATCATGACCCGAGCTGAAATCAAGAGTCAGACACTTAACTGACTGAGCCACCCAGTTACCCCTCACCACAACTGTTTTGAATAAAGGAATGAAAAACTTCCTGGGAAAATACTCAACCCAGAAAAGAAAGAGATAAAGTGAGTTTGGATAATGGATAATGAAATAAGTATTGTAGAGAAGGGATAGTTTTTTGCATAGTATGTTGTTTACTTTCAACATCACCCTTGGTTAAGCTTTCATGAGTTTTACATTAAAAAGTCAACATTAAAAATGTCATAGCTAGAGGTGTTTGGGTGATAACTTGAAATCAGGGTGTCAGCAGATTTGGTGACAGCTGAGTAGGTGTGCTGGCAAATGGAAGGTTTCATGAGACCTAGCAAAGAACCATGAAACATCATGTGTTAGCAGATCTTGGCTCATATGCCCCATAAGCATCGCCAGCACAGGGGTATCTTTACAGAGAATTTCGGGGATGGCAGAGTCTCAGTAGACATGAGCAGCTTTGACTGGAACTACTACCAAGAAAATAGCAAGTGCCAGAGTCACTAAGATGACTCATTGGTGAAGGACATGTGAGATTGGAAATGTAGAATTAATGTAAAGAGAGAGTTGGCACACCCTTGGACATACCAGTGATAGAGCCAGAGACATTCTCTTGTTACTGTTTTGGGGACCTCATTTTTAACACCAAGCTGGGGCAAGCTAAGGCTAGGAAAATGGGGGGAGACAATCTATTTGTTGTATATCTGTAGTACTTATTGGAAAGTCATGTTTTAAAATTTATTTTTAAAGATAGATTTTATATCTTATATTTCTATTTTAAAAACCTAGTCAACTGCTTTTTAACTAATATGGATCCTAGTTCATTATTCCCCTAGATCAGTGGTTTTAAATGGAAAAGTGTCTCTGCTTCTCTTTACAGTCAAATGGAAGGAATTTTGCTAATTATAGTTATGTGATTATATTTTATATCAGGGATAATACTCAACTGAAACAAGTCTCCCCACCATAAGTGAAAAGTGAAGAATGTGCTTCTCTAATTTAGATTTTAATTTCACCTGATCATTAATTCATTTTCACACATAAACTATGTTTTGTCAAATTAATTAGGGCAATTGCTTCTGGTCTCATGTGTCGAACATTATAGGAAGTTGGAGAAGTGCTATCAAATTATGTTTTTAATTTGTTAAGAAGTAATATCTGGTGATAAAACTTGCAGAGAGAAAAAAGCAGCTGCTAACTTTGAATTAAAACACTCAAAATCTAAAGTTTCATCATGCTATCATTCAGCTTTACAGCTGGGCTTTGAAGCTAGGCTCTGCTACTTTGCAATCAAGTTACTTTAACCTCTTTGTGCTTTAGATTTCTCTGGGGTAAAATGAATATAATACTTGGAAAATATTAAATCAATATGCTTTTATTTCTTTCTATAAATCAAGTTCCCTTGATGCCACCTCCATTAGGAAGAGGCTCTGACACTGGGGGAAATCCCTGATGTATAATAATGGGAAAGAAAAGAAAGGTTTTTGGCCCTAGAGGAGGAGGGAAAGGGAGCAGATTGTGAGAGAAGGGATCAGGCGGTTAACTAAATTCCAAACCACTCCTCTCATGTGCACTGCCAAGCTCAAGTATGTATGGAAAAGCAGTGATTCATTTAACAAAAGAAGGATGGATGGGGTGTATAGGGTAAAGCTCCAATCCAACATTTTTGTTCAGACTTTGGAAGGAAATGGCCTCATGGGAAACCAAAATGGGACAGTACATCAGAATAAAAATGGTGGCTAGATGATGAGATGCCTGAAATGAATGCACTGAATGAGAATTCATCCAGGCCATGGGGAGATTCCAGACACAGCAAAAGCCAAGATTGGGCTGAGGCAGCGGAGGAGATAGATGACCAAACAACCTGAGAGCTTTGCCAACATTTCACCACAATAGACTTCAGCACCACATCCTGTGATGCCTTAAAGCTTCTAAGTGCCCGCTCACCAATATGAGATCCATCCCCATCAAAAGAAGGCACATAAAGTTTAACTTCCTTCTTTAGCTGGAGGCCATCTTGAAAAGGATGAGATGGAAGAAACGATGCAATACAGGGTATTTATACTTTCTACCAACTGAGTGTCCTAAAAGAGACTGAATTTCTTCTATTTGGTAAGTTGTCTCTATTCCCCACCCCATTACAGATTGAGGCCCATCAGGAAGTTAAAATCGGTTATAGAACATTTTGAAAACTATATACATTTTGGCATTGAGTTACATGTGTAAGTTTCTAACCACAATTACTTTTAAAAAGTACAAGCAGGGCCCAGCCAATATTTTAAGTATTTAGAATATTTGTTAAATGACAAAAAAGCATTTTTCATTCACATTCTTTTCAGTATTATTGAGATATGATTGACATATAACACTGTTTAAGGTATGCAACATAATAATTTGATACATGTATTTTCTATGAGAGGATTACCACAGTAAGTTTAGTTAATATGCATCACCTCACAAAGCTACATTTATTTTTTTCTTGTGATGAAATACGTTAAGATCTACTCTCTTAGCAAATTTCATATATACAATACAAGACAGTTAACTATGAGTTGCCATGCTGTGCATTATATGCCCAGAACTTATTATTTTATAACTGGAAGTTTGTACCTTTTGACCATACTCCTCAACCCCATCCCATTCACATTTAACAAATATTTATTGAATTGTTGAACATAATATGGAAGGCTCTCTGCTAAACCTAGAGGCAGACAGGTGGGCAGGCACGGCAACATATCCCTGACTACAACAGCTTGTAATATTGCAGAAGGGAAAAGTTAATTCAAGTTGACCATTGGATTGAATTTATGCCTCTGGCTGTACTGGTAAGCCTAAAGTATATCACTGAAGAAAAAATTACATGATAAGAAGGAAGGTGAAGAGATGCAAAGGTGTAGATAAGGTAGCATATCATCAATAATTATCCCAATTGTCATTCAAGGATATTTTATACCTCACACTGCCTATGCTCAGGCTTGACCTAATTCTGAAAAGGAGTTTAATAGGGTTGAAACCATGAATGGCAACAGCATGGCTCACTGCCTCTTCATGAGCTGACTCAAATTGCCTCAAGGAGATTTGCTTTGCTAGTGAAATCACATCTCTTGAGAACTAAGCAAATTCAAGACTTTTGCTGCTTGTAATCCTGGATGCTAAAAGCTAGTCCTAGTTTTCATTTTTATTTTCTAAATTAAACAAAATCTCACAATCTTATAGTTCAAAAATTTTATGCTTTACAGCAATATTCTCATTCACTTATTTAAGGAGAACAGGAGGGAGGATGTTTATTTTTCTGTAATGCTACAAAACTCACTCATGGGGCTATTATTAATGCTTGGGGGTATTTCGGGACACACATTTGCAAACCATATAGTATTACAATGAGGTTCTTAGAGATTAAGTGACCAGGGATCATTATTAGTTTAATGATTTTAATTTGAATAGCGCAATAGAAAAAAGAAACCCAAAGATCAAAAGAACAATCTTGATTCCACAGATCATCTCAAGTTTATTCATTGCATTGAGTTTATTTAAAATTTCTGAAGGAAATGTTGAGGTTTAATCCAGCAGAAAATGGGGAGGGCAGTATGGAAATTCTCATACTTTGAGCCAAGGAACTAGTCAAGAGAGAACTTGAAAACAAAGATATATTCTTGTTCTAACACAAGACCTTGGGTATGTGGAGATGGTCCTTAATTTGGGTGGGATGTAGACCAGAGACTAGAAAAGTATTATTTATCTACTGAGTCAGTAAAGGCTTCAGCTAAGAGGCTCACACTCCATGCCAGCAAGATTCAGGAAAATGATTTAATGGCCAAGTTCCATATAAACTACAGCATGGGGAACAGTAATAACTAAATATTGTTATGAATATATAATTGTAGGAAACAACATGCTATTCTCTGAATTTGCCAAGCTTTCTTACATAAACATGTTGATTCCTTTGCTTGAAATTCCTCTTCCTTCTGCCTGAAATGGTCTCCCTTCCTTCTGCCCCAAGTAAAGCTTCTTCTCATCCTTCCATTTTATCTAATGTATCTCCACTGGAGAGTGTTCCTTTCTCTGTCTATTCTCCAAGGGTATCTTCTAACAAACTCCATGAAAGCACTTTTAATGCAATATTTCAGTTGTTTGATGGCATGTCCGTTCTAGCCTGTGAGTAATGTGAAGACAGAGACAGACCATGCTTTCAATTTTTGTAATTCCAGTGCCTCATAGAGTGACTGGCACATAGGAGTGGCCTAATACGTATTTACTGAATTGAATTTTACAATATAAAAAGTGAGTCAAACAAAGTCAGTGGGTATCAATCACGTAAATAGTTTTGTATTTAGGCACTTTCTCTTGTACTCTATTCTGGTTAATTGTATAACCACCATATCATTCACATAACAGGTTCCACACAGCAAGCAACATTCCTGCTGGTGTTGATGATGAGTAGGAATTCACCAGTAGGACAAGGAGGGGAATAGCAAGCTGGTGAAAAGACCGTCACACACAAAGGTAGAGGTGGAGCATAGAGCAGGAAATAGACCTTGAGATTCACTAAATGAATTTAGATTTGACTGTGGGCGCTGAGGAACCACTGAAGAGTTGAAAGGATTTTCATTTATTTGAAAAATAAAACAGCAGCGATTATAGAGGAAGAGCATGGTTAGCAGTAAAGATCATGTCCACTTTTTAAGAAGTGTTCATCTTGAATATATCTTAGGAGGACCAAGCCAGAGGTAATGCACTGGTGATCAGTGAGCTGCATCCAGCATTGCTCACCCAATGTTAAAAATGGTATAGGGCAAATTTAAAATTCAGAGAATTTCATATAAAAATCCAGATTTCTGAAACCGCTTTAAAATTTTGGAAATTTGGTGATACTTTGTTCACATGTCCACCAGGCAGCACTCTTTTTTTTTTTTTATCTTTTTTTT
>JAPYYJ010003620.1:0-11338 GCA_028533885.1 Nasua narica | reverse complement strand
GAATCTCTCTGATGGCTAAAGATGATGAACATTTTTTCATGTGTCTGTTAGCCATTTGTATGTCTTCTTTGGAGAAGTGTCTGTTCATGTCTTCTGCCCATTTTTTGACGTGATTATCTGTTTTGTGAGGGTTGAGTTTGAGGTGTTCTTTGTAGATCTTAGATATCAGACCTGTAAACAAAGCACTTTAATCCAATCTGAATAATATCTATACTGTAATGAACATTCAATGCAGTGGGTAGTAACATAGAAGGAAGAAACCCTAAATCTACCTGAGGGCATCTGGGCAGACTTCCCAGGGAAAGTAACATTTGAGTAGAGACTTAAAGAGTGTGAGAGAGGAATGAATGGGAAGTGAGGGTTTAGGGTGCGTGGGAAGACATTCCAGGAAGAGTTCCAGGAGGAATGCAGCATGTGCCATAGCATCTTTGGTATACTTGAAAAATATACTCATTTAATACTAATGGAACATTAAGTAGAGGGTAGAGAGTGGTAGGAGAAGAGACAGAGAGCTTTTTAAAAATATTGTGCCCACCCCAGACCCACCCCTTGACCCATCTCTCAAAAATCAGAATCTTTGAGAGAAGGGTCAAGAGCCCAAGTATTTTTTGAAAGCACATCAAGTCATTCAAATGCACAGCTACTATGGAAAACTGCTGCTCTATTCTGTACTTCTCTTTGTACTCCCAAAAAGTCTTGTGCATCCCCTTTTCTTTTTTTCTTTCATTTTTTTAAAGGAGGAAAGGGGGCAGGGACAGAGGGAGAGAAGAGAGAGAATTCCAAGCATGTTCCATGCCCAGCACAGAGCTGATGTGGGGCTCAGTCTCACAACTCTGAGATCGTAACCTGAGCCAAAATCAAGAGTCAGACACTTACCCCACTGAGCCACCCAGGTGCCTCTCTATGTGCATCCCTTTTTCACTATACTTACCTCATGACATTGAAACTCTTTCTCTGTATCTCACAGAAAAGAAGCTCCTCAATGGCAGGGGTACTTTCTTATTTTTCTCTTTATCTCCAGTGCCTTGCACACTTTCTGGCACTTAATAAATACTCCGTATTTGTTGATCAAAGCAAAACTAAAATATAAAGGATAAAATTAGACCAAAGCTCAAATATTAACTCTCTTGATGTCTCCTTAAAGGCCATTCATGTCCATGACCCACAAACTCCCTTTCATTCATCTGCGATGATAGATAACATTTGCTTTATGAAATACATCTATAATAGCTCAATAATACATTATCCTTAAGCCGTAGAGTAGTCTGAAACAGAACAATTACAAACCATGTAATCATCTATTTCATTTTAGCTAGAGAAAAGTGTATATTAGTTGATCTTAATTTTAACATAAACAAATGATAATTTGAAAACTCAAAATCTCACAGAATGACGTGATAACAGAAAAATTATCAACTAGTATTTTTAATTTTTAAATAAATTTAATTGTATAGAAAACACATGAGCCTATTACCATTGTAAAAATAAGAATACCAGGGCACCTGGGTGGCTCAGTCGTTGAGCGGCTGCCTTGGGCTCAGGTCATGATCCCAGCGTCCTGGGATCGAGCCCCACATCGGGCTCCCTGCTCGGCGGGAAAGCCTGCTTCTCCCTCTTCCACTCCCCCTGCTTGTGTTCCGTCTCTCTGTGTCTCTCTCACTCTCTGTCAAATAAATAAATAAATAAAAGTCTTTAAAAAAAATAATAAGAATACCACAGATAAAGCCAAAGACCTTTTGATCATAACCCTTAATCCAGGGACCCCTGCCCTCTTCCCTAGGGGTAAATGTCATGTGGTATGTATACTTCCAAACCTTTTTTATGCTCTATATTTATATCTGTTCACCTGTGTGAATACATATGGCTCAAGTTAATTTCTTTTTTAGATATTTTATAGATATTTCAGGATATTAATCAAAGTCCAGACAGGAAGAGATGTCACATTCAAATGGGTGATTGAAGAGAGTTGACTACACGAATAATATACAAGAGTTTAGGCAGAGTTATAGGAGCCAACAAAAGACTGTAAAGGTACCCAAGACTGGCAAGAGAAGTGAGTTCTTATCACTCCTGGGGTTACAAAAGATGGGGAAGGAATAGTTTCTAAGACTACAAGTAAAATCTGCAGCTGGAGAAAAGGGTGACACAGTAGGAGCTGTAAAAATGACATAACTAGTTTGCAACTTATCACAGGCTTATAATACAACTGTAATATAATATGTTATCATTCCAAGAAGTGGTGCCCCAACTAGCACTGTAACTGCACCTCAGCAGGTCATTCCACTAATCCATCAGTGATGGAACATGTAGGTAGACTAATGAGTTCCATATGTGTGTGAGTATACTTCATTTGCTATAAAATGTGTCCTCTGGTAAAAGGCAATGATCTGTAGATACCATATAATAATAAGGCATTCTGTAAATCTGCAAATGAGTTGGCTGGCAGATACATTACGGGTATATCACTCAAGAGTTTGACCAGAGAAGTAGAACTACTATGAGTGATTTAAAAGAAGAAATTTCTTATAGGGATTAGACTTAACGTAATGTGGAATCCATTAAGCAGTCTAGGTAAGTTTGTTACTACTGAATGTCACGCTGGGCCTGAAGCCCAACAGTCTGGAAGGGAAAATGGACAGGAAGTGAATATGACAAACTTGAACTTTGTTCAATGAATGATGAATGACAAACTTGAACTTTGTCTCTCACTGCTTCTAATTTTGACGATGCAGGTGGCCTACTGAATAAACTGATACCCTTCACTATAAAGATGCACTTGCACCTGGCCCAGGACTTGGAGGAACTGAAGATGAAGATCCAGTAGGACCTAAGGGAGCTATTGGCCCACGTTGTTTTCCTACATCAGCAAGGTGAGCCAGCAACATGCATGAGCTATAATGGTACTTGCCCTATACTGTCCTTCAGACCAAAGATCTACAGCTTCACTTCCATCTTCCAAATCTCACACAAACTTTTCTTGTGGTGAACTCCAACATGGAAATATACATGAAAGGGAATTCTGGAAACATAGTTCTGGCTTAGCTAAACTGACAGAGTATGAAGCTATGACAAAGGACTAGCAAAGCAAATCCATTGTGAAATATATATATATATTCCATGGGGTGCTTGGGTGGCTCAGTTGGTTAAGCATCCAACTTTTGATTGTGTCTCAGATCATGATCTCAGGGTTTTGAGATTGAGCCCTACATCTGGCTCTGCATTCGGCATGGAGCCTGCTTAAGATTCTCTCTCCCTCTCCATCTGCCCATCCCCCACTCTCCCTCCCGCTCTGAAAAAAAATAAAAAATTATATATATATGTATATATATATACACATATGGATGTCTATGTATACATGTATGTATCCATATGTATGTATATATACGTGTGTGTGTGTATACACACACATATATGTATTCCTGCTAGGATAAATCACTGCCTCCAAGATAAAAAGAGATCCAATGTAATCAGTGTGCCACTAGGTAGCTAGCTAATCACCCCAAGGAATGGTGCCAAATTGATTTCAGCCATTGACAGCTTGGGACTCAGCAATGGCAGTGGACAGATCCACTTTAGTGAAGGAAAATCCATGGTAGTGAGCCCATGCATAGTTTCCATCCCTGTTACCATAATCACTTTGCACATGAGCCCAGTAAGCAAGCACTGGAGTGGCTGGGGGCAGAGGCTGACTGAAATTCAGTGAATGGGTATCTAATCCACATAATGAAGAGCCTTCTCTAAAATGGATGCCTTCTACTAGGCATTTACATAAAAATATCTTTGTTGAGTAAAGGATTTAATTAACCAAACCTAGCAGGCCATTTTTAGCACTCCAGGTATTCATGTCAATACATTAATATATAAATATCACATGAGTACTTGTATAAATGAAACCTACCTGATTTAGTCTCATATTTTGTCTTTTGCAGCCTAATAATCTTAGAATTCATTCACATATATATTCCCTAGACTTTAGCCGATATTGGCAAAGTCCTGCATTGTTTTATACAAAACGGTATATTATCAGAACAGTCCTTGTACTTCTCTCATCAGAATATGTTGGTACCTAACTCTTGTAATGGTCCTAAACACAACAGTTCCAGGTAAAGCCAAAAATATATTTTTATTCAAGGAAAGACTAATTCATTCAGATGTCAATGAAGGTATTACTCTGCCAGCAAAAAGGGTAAGGAGTTGAGAGATCAAGTGACTTTGACATTTGTTTTTATATGGTCTATAGCTTTGCCTTTTACTTCAATTTTATTATATATAAGCACAAGTGATAATTGGAGTAAAAATATATATCTTCCTTGTCTGGGGGTTATGTGCCACATAAGATCAAATTCCAATGTGCCCCAGTCAAGGAAGATATACAAGTACTCCTGTATATCATTCTCAGACCATCTCAGAATCCCATTGTGAGGGGCTGTTTCCTGGGGCTTCTCTTTATACAAATAGTTGTGATAGGGTTCCACCAGGAAAAAAATGTCTAATTCCAATGGAGTACGTGGGGAAAATATGATGAACAAGGGTGTAGGCAGTAATAAAGGAGATCAGCAAGGAATGTTGAAGTATCCAAGACTTGTAACTGTATTACTATCCCTAAAGCTGATAAACAATGGGAGGGAACACTACCATAAACCAGAGAATGAGCTATAGCAATAAAATAAGGCCACTAAGAAGAGCTGAGGGCTTTGGTGGAGGAATGAAGTAATTGTCAACTCAGAGTTTGGATGGAAAGAAGCTGAGGGACTTAATACCCAGGCTTCACCCTTCATCTCCTCCAAATACCTACAGCAGTCTCCATTAGCTACACCCAAGCAGAAGTCAAAGGGCATAGCAACTAAGTTTAGTTTAGTCCGTAAAGTTCCACTTACAGGGCACAGAGGAGAGTCAACACAATGAAAATTAAATATGGAAAGACAATTAGAGAATAGCCATCAGAACCGTGACCATCCGGGTTTTCCCAATGTTGCTTTTATAGGGTAATAACAAAAATTGTTATATATGTTGTTATATATATGTCTGAGTGCTTCCAAAGGATATATAATGAGGGGTGGAGTTTCTAGGATATATTTTATGCAGTTTCATTTTTATTATGTATTGTTAAATAGTCCCTTGACCACATGGAAGTCCCATGACCACTTGTTTAATTAATGAACAGAAAGAGTACATTCAGATATTAGTCATATGAGAGACTAATCATTTAGAACAAAGTATAATTATATTAGCAGTGGGCTGAGCTTATTGATGCCTTCCTTTCTCCTGGGTTGGTGGACTCATGACCCATAAAGAATGGAAGTAAGAGCCCTGGGTGTTATCATATAGGGCTTGAATCCTTTATAAACCCAGCATTCAACATCTAAGCCAATAACCCTACATTCTAACTGCCATATCATTTGGACCTTGTTTCCAGATTTTAAGACTGGAATCTTTATGCCACAAACCTGAGGAAATTTCTATATTTGTCCCACACTGTAATGGGCTTTCAGCCTAGAGAATTTATTTAATTTGAATTTCCCTAATTAATAGTGATGTTTAGCATTATTCATACTGTTTCTTTATTTTAAACTTTTTAAGTATCTTAAAATAGAAACTGTTTTTATGTCATATATCAAATGCTTGTATCAGTCAGAGTCCCATCAGGAGAAAATGCCGTATTAAAATGGAGTAAATTTAAAAATATTTTATATATAAGAGGTAATCTGACTCTAGCTTTTTTCCCTCGGGTTTGTCTCTTAAAAGATCTGAAGTGGTCACTGTGCCTCAGCTCATTTCTAAAACACTGGCATATAGTCAGAATCATGGAATTGATGACATCAAGATCTTAAGAATCATTTACAGTGGGATCCAGTCTGTCTTAGAAATGGATTCTATCAAAACCTGATTGGAACCAGTTTACCACCCTGTTGGTTCCTTCATTAGTAAGTTATATAAATAATTACCACATGTTCACTTTATATGAGTTACATTTTTAACTTTTTGAAAATTGTTCTTTAACTGCTCTGAAGGTCCCACCAATATATTCAAGTGGACTCACTTTTTGGAGACAATAAACTGTTTCCCAAAGAATGCTCCTCATAGGATGTTTAAGCCAAGCATGTCTCTTCTTGGTTTGCATAGTGAATCCCAACCAGCAGTAAAACATTACCTTCACTGACACTCTGATCTTTTGTTTTTCCGCTTTGGTAGTTTTCCATTTGTTTTTGTTCTTGACCAAGTTTGTTTTTGTTCTTGACCAAGTTTGATTCCAATCCAGGTCTGCACAGGACTGATAGATTATTTTTCATTGGTTGCAACAGAGAATATGAATTTGGTTTCATGATCTGATTGTTTGGTAATCTCTTTTGGGATGGTAAGGACCTATTCTCTACCAGATGAGAGATGAAAGATAAAATTTGGTTTGTTAGGTGACTTTTTTAAAAATCTGTTTGTCTCCATTTTGTCTGTTTGTCTTCTTTCCATTGGATGTAGAATTTGTCTAGTTTCCATTGGAAACAGAGTAAAAGTTTCATTAGAGACCTAGTGTGAGATTTTGGGTATCAATCAATTTATACATTTAATTTTTTGGTAAGCCCAAGTCTTGATCAGTAGCTGAAATTCTAGAACTGATCTAGTATTTCTATGTGTGACTATGTTTCTGTAATTGAGGAACCTTTTCTTCTCATTTTATGAATATGAAATATTTTCCTACTTCCAGGATATATTAATAAATATAAACCCTCATAGAGGAATTCTGTTAGTATTGCTTTGTGGAGATTATTAAGTGCTGACTTAAATCTACTATTTCCCAAATTCCAAAAAAAATAAAGAAAGCCAGATTTCTACTGTTTTATATATGTGATGTTTTTCAGGAAGAAAAAATATCTCATAGAAATTATGGCTCGGAGTAATTTTCTATGGCTCAGAACATTTTTATGTGAGAATCCAAATACAAATAATCAAAATAAAAATTTGAACATGAAAAAAAAAATTTTAACATGGACTGGGTTGATAACATGTCTTATAAAATAGCTATAGGTTTGTGATTTTATCATAATGGAATATAAAGGAAGCATTTAAAATTATGGGAAATGTAAAATAAAGTGTTCAGTCATTTGGAATTAGAATTTTTATAGTGAGTCTACTGAAATATAATTTCTAAGATCTTGAGTTGCTTTAAGATTTTGGCTTAGTGTTAATAAAGTAATTGGTAGATATTCAGTGGATAATTTTTAAATGAGATTGAGTATTGAAACATTGCATGTGTGTGCGTGTGTGTGTGTGTGTGTGTCTATCATTTTACTCATACCTGTATAGGGTGTATCTTTGGATCATGTTAATAAATTTGTTCATTTTTACTAATCCAAGAATAAGAGACTCTTAACTATAGGAAACAAACTGAGAGTTGCTGGAGGGTAGGTGAGTTAGGCAATGGGATAATTGGATGAAGAGTATTAAGGAGGACACTTGATTTAATAAGCACTGGGTGTTATATGCAACTGATGAATCACTAAATTCTACCCCTGAAACTAATAATGCACTATATGTTAACTAAATTGAACTTAAATTAAAAACTTTTAAAATAATAATAATAATGTTTAATACTATTAAGAAGGTGTAATCAGGATGTTTGTGCCAACAGGGGATTATATTTTGAACATTCCTGAGCCTTCTTAGTCTATTAACATAATACTATATGAAAAGCAATTCTTAATTACCCACCTTTAAGTTAACAGATCGTCTTCTTTTTTTTTTTCACTTTTACGTGTCCGTTTATTAAATAAGAACTCCCTCATGACAATATAATACAACATTTATTAGCAATTAGTGTTGAGAAAATTATTTCCCTTTATATACAAAAATACAAATTTGCACACTATGAAAACAATCAGGACAAGTACCATGAAAAACAGATCCTTTAAAAGAAATAAAGGGGCAGAATTAAAGGTTTTGTCTACTGCCAGGGACAAACCACCAGGAGCAAAGGCTTTGGGACCCAAAACCACTCCAAATGTATAGAGTTAAACCCACAAGCCAGGGTTTGAGAAGCCAGGAGACCCACCAACAGCATAAACCAATCTGTGCCAAATGGCCATACCCACAGAATGCCCCACAGCTGTGTCCAAACAAGTAAAGGAAATAAACTTTTAAGAAGCAAAATGTAATGGTTATTAAATTAACATTGCTCTCCAAAAGTGCCGTGGGGCCAAGTACCAATCAGTAATCATATTCGAGTTTTTAGCCATCTGACTTGACTGTCAGTCTGTTAAAACATTTATTATTTTATTTTATTATAAAATAAAATAAAAATTTCATCTGTTAAAATAATTACATATTCCGTCCCTTCAAAAGGACAAAAAAGAAGCTACGGTTCTGTTTCAATAAATCCATTCCTTCATTTTGCAATGGCTCAGCTGGTTTACTCGAGATTTTTCTTGGCCAGACAGAACCAGCATCCCACAGGGGTGAGAAAGCCAAAGGAGCACCTAGAGTGTTAGCTGAGTCTTGATTTCATAGGAAGAAATCTATTTTGTCCAGGGAGAGAACTAGAAAGGGTCACTGAGCCCACCCCAGGCATCCATAAACCAATCTGAGATCTGAGGAGAAGGCCAGCTGCCAGAGGCCACCTGGGCAGCCTGAATAGATCCATCTTCTTGATCAAATTTTAGTCAGGCTCCTCTGAGCACTCTTCTTCACTAAGCCCCCATCCTTGCTGGGGTTGCATAGACCAATTATAGCTAGAATCCTACTAAGTCAGTTTAGAGAAAAACCCTTGCCTTTGATATCTGATTCTTAAACATCTACTCTCAATATCTGATCACTCTGGCCTGCCTTCAACTAGAATCTCGTTAGGTCAGTTTAGCAAGAATTCTCCCCTCAGTAATTTCTATCCCACCAACCTCCCATCTGCTCTTTGGCTATAAATCCACCCTTTTTCTATTGTATTGGGTATGAAGCTCAGTTCTATACTGAGGTCCTTTTTCCCTGTTGTAAAAATTCCGGTTTAAAACCAGTTTTTCTCATTTAAATGACTGCTGTCAGACTCTGTTTTTTTTTTTTTAATAGAGTACTGTCTCTGAAACAAAAGTTAAGTTACTTTGGTTAAAGTCATAAAATGAATAAGACTGTATCAGAAGTAATTGCAAGGTAATAGGATCTGCTTTTGTTTATTCAGTAACATAATGGACAGATTTATTCTACGATAAAATGTCTGGTTATTCCAGAATCTGAAAGAGGATGACAAACTCCAATGTAGACAGAAAACTGTAGAAGATTTAGGAAGTAAATTCTACTTGTGTTGGTTTTGTATATATATATATATATTTAATAATAAAACTGAAAATAAACAATGATATATGTTAATATTTTGGAAGTTTGAAAAGCCCACCTTTAACTACTTTATTTTTTTTTAAGATTTTTATTTATTTATTTGAGAGAGAGAGAGAGAGAGCATGAGAGGGGAGAAGGTCAAAGGGAGAAGCGGACTCCCCATGGAGCTGGAAGCCCGATGTGGGACTCGATCCCAGGACTCTGGGACCATGACCTGAGCCCAAGGCAGTCGCTTAACCAACTGAGCTACCCAGGCGCCCAACTACTTTATTTTTTTAAGATATTTTTTATTTATTTGTCAGAAAGAGAGAGAAAAAACACGAGCAGGAACAGGAGGAGGGGCAGAGGGAGAAACAGGCTCCCTGCAGAAAGGGAGCCGGACGTGGAACTCGATCCCAGGACCCTGGAATCTTGGCTGAGCTGAAGGCAGAAGCTTAACTAACTGAGCCACCCAGGCATTCCAGTTGCTTTATTTTTAAAAACAGAAATGCTTTATGACCAAATGCTATATTTTTTTAAAAGATTTTATTTATTTGACACAGAGAGAGAAATCACAGTAGGCAGAGAGAGAGGGGGAAGCAGGCACCCTGCTGAGCAGAGAGCCCGATGCGGGAATCAAACCCAGGACCCTGAGATCATGACCTGAGCCGAAGGCAGAGGCTTAACCCACTGAGCCACCCAGGCGCCCCAACCAAATACTATATTGAAGCAAGACCAGAATTTGGTTTCTTCTCATTTACAATTACCCAACAAATTACCTTAGTATATTCATTCTACTCTTGACTAAAGGCAGTAATTTTATTCTTTACCTTCTGTGTAATCATCCAAGTTAGCAAAGATTCTTTAACTCTCAAGAATAACTTTTTGTGTCCTTTGCCAACTTTATATGCTCTATTATTTTTAAAATACAGCTAATTGCCGACAAAAGAGCTATTTACTTTTTTTAATTTTTTATTAACATATTATGTATTATTTGCCCCAGGGTACATGTCTGTGAATCATCAGGCTTACACATTTCACAGCATTTGCCATAGCACATACCCTCCCCAATGTCCATATCCCTACCCCCCAACCTCCCAGCAACCCTTAGTTTGTTTCGTGAGTTAAGGAGTCTCTTATGGTGAAAGAGATATTTATTTTAAATATATTTCACTCTGATTAATAGGTAACTATACTACAACCATTCTCATTCTAAGAACCTATAGTACCCACACCACTGTTATGGGTTGTTTTGTGTCTAACAAATATGAGTTGAAATCGTAATTCCCAATACCTGCAAATGTGACCATGTTTGGAAATAGTTTTTGCAGATGTAGTCAAATTAGGATGAAGTCATACTGTACTAAGGTAGATCAGGAGATACTTCATGTTCTAAAGGCCTCAAACAAGTATGCCCTGTTATATTTCTAAAAATTACATCATATAAATACTATTCCTTGGGAATTTAGTCTTGAGATTATTACTATAATCATTAGTTTTAAAATACTTCCAGTGTAACTCTTTTCAAGAGTGAATGTCCCTCCTCACCCCCGAGCAAAGGATAAAATAGACCCAGTATCAGCGTGTATAATCGAATCAAGGTAAGACAAACAACAGCTTTTCTCTGAGTTTGACCATCAGTAATGCACATTAGTAATCAACAAGGCTCTTCACAATACTGGCATCACTTAAGAGATCTTCCTGTAATTCACTAGCTGTCTGCATACTCTCCTCATTGCCACCTTCATTTCTTGATTCCTAAGTGTATAGATGACTGGATTCAGGAAGGGAGTGAGAACAGCATCAAAGATGGCCAGAAACTTATCCAGTTGTATAGTGGGAGTTGGCCATATATAAAAAAAAATCAAAGGACCAAAGAATAAGAAAACCACAGTGATGTGAGCTGACAGTGTGGACAGAGCCTTGGATGAAGCAGCTGAAGAGTGTTTCTGAACAGTGAGAATGATGATGATATAGGAAATGATCAGTATGAAGAAGGAGCCAACAGAGATGAATCCACTATTGGCTGTGACCATAAACTCTAGTC
>JAPYYJ010000362.1:0-20923 GCA_028533885.1 Nasua narica | reverse complement strand
GCAGAAACCGGCCACCGACAGGCAGGGTCGCATGCTTCCAAGCTCTGAAGGGACACAACAGCCTCACGCAGGTCCAGGGTCCAGGTGGGCCATCCAGATCTATGCCGCTGCGGCCGCAGTTGGGGACCGCTTTTGGGTAGCTCCCTTCCCAGGCTTAAAAACCCACGGATTTAAAAATCCATTCCCGATCCCGTGGCAGGCTGGCCTTCCGGGACACTGCTGCATTTCCAGGATGCTGAGTTGGTAGGTCGAATCGGCCGTGGAACCAGGAGCCAACAGGGTCAGCCATGACCCATTGCCCACCTGCCAGTTCTCCAAGCTGGGTCACCTTTCTTCTAGTGTCACGCCCCTGCCGTGTGGCACCCCCACCGTGTGTCACCCGCGCCTCGGTCTGAGGATAGAACCGCAGGGTCTGAGGTCCAGAGGACAACGCCGGTGTACCCTCGCCGTAGGACTATTCAAGCTCCACCTTGATCAGGTGCCGTTAGGTTTGGGCTCGCTGTCCTCATTTACATCCCACTTCTGACGCCCTTTCCCTCGCCCTCAGTACACTTGCATCCAGCTGACGAATTAGGAGATGAGGGATTTTATTAGACATAATAGCTTAGAAGTGGCTGAGTGACTAATTACAAATTATCCTCAGCAAATAGCACTCCTGGCCACTGCCCAGCCATTAATTAGGCCATGAAACAGCCCATGATACAGTGTGGTACGCGGAATATCCACGGTCCCTAATTGTATATCTGATGGAATCTGTTGCGGGGATCAATACTGGTGAGTCCTGGGGGCCATGTGTAAAAAAGCACAGAAATTCCCCGTATTCCCAGCTGCCTCTGACCATACCTGCCATGCAGGATTTTCTAACGGAAACACTAATCCTGCGATACTCGTTTAAGTCGTGCATTTCACATTTGCATCTTCTAGACCCAATGAACCTTGTGTATAAAATTACACGTGGACTATAATTATGTCGACTTGGTTCAGGTGGTGACCTAAAGTGGGGAGGCGAACGTCATTTCGATCTCTGATAACTGAATGTTAAGGATATTTGGAATCACTTTGTGTGGCCTTTTTATTTTTTTTTTTTAATTTTTAAAATTTTTTTAAAGATTTTATTTATTTGAGAGAGAGAGAGAGAGACAGCGAGAGAGGGAACCCAAGAAGGGGAGTGGGAGAGGGAAAAGCAGGCTCCCTGCTGAGCAGGGAGCCCCACGCAGGACTGGATCCCAGGACGCTGGGATCATGACCTGAGGCGAAGGCAGATGCTTAATGAGTGAGCCACTAAGGTGCCCCCCCACTTTTTGTATTTTTCTACCAACATTCAGTAATCCCCTTGCAATGCGGCCCACTGTTACTATATTCATAGAATTAGGATTTTCTTTTTCTTTTTTTTTTTTTTTTAAACAGACCTGTAGCCTCCTCGTGCAGGGATCCTTCTCCGAGAGGGTTTTCCCTATAGCACATACTTTGTTACATTCCCATCGGGCTCATCATCTCACACTGGAACTACGTCTCGTTTCTGGCAGGGATCCGTACTGCTGCTTTTTCCTGGCGTGTTACAAGACAGAGGCTCTGGAGTGGAATTTCTCTCAGTGTGGCTGGAAACCAAAGCTGATGGTCATTGCTGCATTCATAAAAAGCGTGTTTAGAAACAGGGCTATCTGTCCCTTTTCCGTGCATAATATAGGAATTATTGAATTTAAGTAAATTGGACTGGGAGAATTGGCACTTCTGGCAGCGTTTTGATAATAAAAATATGCTTTGATTAAAAAACTTGTACCATGCCCAGGAAATCATCTGGAAGATATTGTTCTTTCTTTGGCTGTCTTCCTAAAAACTGTGACTTTGGGGTATCCATGAACTGTGAGAGCATCAGGTGCCTGTCTTTATTTTTTTTTCTTAAAGATTTTATTTGTTTGACAGAGAGATCACAAGTAGGCAGAGAGGCAGGCAGAGAGAGAGGGGGAAGCAGGCTCCCTCCTGAGCAGAGAGCCCGATGTGGGGCTCGATCCCAGGACCCTGAGATCATGACCTGAGCCGAAGGCAGAGGCTTTAACCCACTGAGCCCCCCAGGCGCCCGTCTTTAAAAGAGGGGCAATGAAGAGCACCCCTCCTGCCTCCTGGATGTCAGTAGTACCTTTAAGCCACGATGCATGCCCCCCCGTCCATGGATGCTCAGAGTCTAGAATGCCTCCCACAAGTGGCACTCTTTCCTGACCATGGGCCTGTGCCATTTGCCTGGGCCATTCACTGCCTCCTTTCTGGCTCCTGCCCTTTACTCTGTGGATCAGGCTCTTTGCTTTTCTGTTTCTGTCCTCACCTTGGTGACTTCTGTACTGAGACCTTGGGCCGTGCCAGCCGTGTTGGTTCTCTGTCCTGGCTGGGCAGCTAGCGAGAGACCCTGGTGTGAAGCTCTTTTCCAATGGAGGCATCTCCCAGCTGCTTCCTCTCCTCCTGGTGTCCTAGAAGCTCCCCTTCCGGCTTGCAGATGCTCTGGGAAGAGCCTTTGCACCTTCACCTGCTACCCGTGAAGACCAAATTAGACAGTGTATGTGGGAGCATCCGTTTTAAGAGGCAGGCGAAGCCAGTTCGGGCAACAGTGTGCACCAAATTCTGATTGCAAGAGTTGGTCTCCTAAAGCAGGGTGAGATGTAAGACTGTAGACGTCCAGAGACATTGGGAGGACGCCCAGTCGTGTCTACACGTGCACGCTTGCAGAAAGAGAGCGAGAATCGGACAAGATCCAGCTCCTTATGCTGTTCAGAGGACGACCTCTGAGGACGACCTCTCGTCTAAGCGAGTGCATTTGTTTTAACAAATTCCCTCTGTCTTCTGGCTTTTCTTTTAGTAGGTGAAATGCATGCGTACAGTGTGGTGTCACGTTTTCCAACTCATTAAATTCACCCACTTGTACAATTCAGTGGTTTTTATCAGGTTTCCGAGTCGCATGAGCTCCCTAGGTCAGTTTTAGAAAGTGCTCATCACCCCAGAGATCCTCTGTGCCCACTTCCCCATCCCCCTTATGACCCACTGCCCAAGCTGCTGTTCTCAGAGGCACATTTTTCTAGCTTTCCTCCAATGGCTTTAAACCCACGACCCAGGAATGTAGCCTTCGGGATGTTGAAAGTCACCCAGTTACATCACTCTACGGCATGACCCTAGAATCATTGTTGGAGAAAGACCCAGAACTCAGTCGCTCAGGCATGAGGAAATGAAAGGTCTGCGTGCGGTATGTCTCCGTGACCCTGCTCAGAATGTTTATCTCTCTTCTGCCTTCATACAAGGTTGTATGTGAAATCACACAACCCATCTTCTGCCGTTGTTCCTGGTCTCTCCTTCTCCTCTCTCTGCCGTCGCTCCCGGTCTCTCCTTCTCCTCTCTCTGCCGTCGCTCCCGGTCTCTCCTTCTCCTCTCTCTGCCGTCGCTCCCGGTCTCTCCTTCTCCTCTCTCTGCCGTCGCTCCCGGTCTCTCCTTCTCCTCTCTCTGCCGTCGCTCCCGGTCTCTCCTTTTCTATCTGCCATCGCTCCCGGTCTCTCCTCTATCTGCCACTGCTCCCGGTCTCTCCTTCTCCTCTATCTGCCGTAGCTCCGGTCTCTCCTTCTCCTCTATCTGGTTATTTCCCAAGGAAATGCCACTACATTCTCTCCTGCTCTCGGGCCTTTCGGGCTGATTTTCCCTTAAACTAGCCATCTCACCCGTCCGTGAGACCGCCATGACTTTCACATCTCCGACTGTGGTCGTCTGAACCAATGCATGAGTTTTTCAAAACTCACAGTTAATGATAAGGGTGGGGGAAATGCACTGTGTATAGACAAGTGGCACCACTGTAAGTAAAATCCACGACTTAAACTCGAGACATGGGAACATTCGGGGGGGATTATTTGGGTAAGGATTTTCAAAAGCAAAAATCCAAAATGATGTGATTGGGGAATAGATCATAGACCACCAGGCCTGAACCGGACAATGAGTAATGAGTTCTTACCTACATATAACAAAATTGGCAGCGAAGCCTGATCTTTTGGTGATATGGGACTTCAGCGAGTGGACGTCTGCTGGGAGTCTTGCCCAGCTAAAAGCTTAATATCTGCTCAACTCTTTTCTTTCTGGAAACTTCAGGCTGCAGATAAAATGTTGCTCTCAAATGGGCCGTGATAAACAAGGACGAATCAGTTGGTGGAGGGCAAGCGATGCTCTCCTCGAGAAGAAGTGACCATTCTCTTTTAAAATCTGTAATCATAACCCTTCGGAATGTAGTGATCTGAAGGGTCACATGCACCCGAATGTTTATAGCAGCAATGTCCACAATAGCCAAACTATGGAAAGAACCTAGATGTCCATCCACAGATGAATGGATCAAGAAGAGGTGGTATATATACTCAATGGAATACTATGCAGCCATCAAGAGAAACGAAATCTTGCCATTTGCAATGACGTGGATGGAACTAGAGGGTATTATGCTAAGCGAAATAAGTCAGTCAGAGAAAGACAGTTATCACATGATCGCTCTGATACGAAGAATTTGAGAGGCAGGGCAGGGGGTTATGGGGGGGTGGGGGAGAGAAATGAAACAAGATGGGATGGGGAAGGAGACAAACCATAAGAGACTCCTAAACTCACAAAACAAACTAAGGGTTGCTGGGAGGTGGGGGTAGGGTTATGGACACTGGGGAGGGTATGTGCTATGGCAAATGCTGTGAAATGTGTAAGCCTGATGATACACAGACCTGTACCCTGGGGTAAATAATACATTATATGTTAATAAAAAAATTAAAAAAAAAAAAGAAAGAAAAAGTCTGTAATCGTCTATGACCAGCGTACTTTGTTCGCCCCGTGCCCTGGGGCTGAGAGTCATTTAGAGAAAAATATAGACATTCTCTCCTGGCCGGGGACTCTGAAACAGAGTGACTCCAGTGTTAGGAAGTACTCAAACATGATCGTCTACTATTACAGTCACAAAACTAGAAAGCAGCCAGCAGAGGAAGGGAAGCATGAGGAGTTAAAGCAAGCAGCACAATGGCCGCAACCCAGACTTGGGAAGGGAATGCATGCGAGGTCGGGGATGACGCAGAGAATCATGAGATGAGTGGCTTCTCTTCTTCATAGAAGGTCAGGAAGATCAAAACCCCCAACACACTGGTCCGAATACTCCCTCGGGGCTCTGGTGCCCAGGTCTCTCTTGTGGGATGTCCGTGCCCCTTCCACTGCATCAGACCTGCTGGAAGCCCGGGCGTCTGGCTTGGTTAGGTCAGAAATCCTACAATCAAAACTGTTGGCACCTTCTCTCGGGAAGATGCTGTTTCCTTGTCTTTTCCAGTGCACAGAAGCCACCTGCACTCCTAGCTCGAAGCCCCTTCCTCATTTCCTCCAACCGGTTACTTCCTCGCGTCCCCTTCTCGGACTCTGCTCCACCATCTCCCTCTTACAGAGACCTCATGATGACCCTGGACTGGGATCACCCAGGACCATCTCCCCATCGCAGGGTCCTTATCTTTGTCACACTTGCAGAGTCCCTCTTGCCACATAAGGTGACATTCACCTGTTGATGGGGATTAGGGCGTGGCCGTTGTTGGGTTCCATTCACGTAGCTTGTAAAAATAGGGGCACCAGGGTGGCTCGAGTCACTTAAGTGTCTGACTCTTGATTTCGGCTCTGGTCATGATCTCAGGGTGGTGAGATCGACCCCCGCATCAGGCTCTGTGCTCAGTGGGGAGTCTGCTTGAGATTCTCTCTCTCCCCATGCCCCCCCAACAGGTGTGTATGTGCACGCACTCTCTCTCTCTCTGAAATAAATAAGTAAACCTTTAAAAAAATAAAAATAGACCTTGATCAGTTTTCCATGGGCCTGTCACTTAGCTATTTATGTGCTCAGGAGTTCATTAATAACAATTGCCATTGCTTGCCAAAAGGAAATTATTGTAGAAGTAATCCTGTGTGTGCACTGACAGGCGGTGCAAACGTTCACTTTCCCTGCCGTCTCTTCCTGCGTTGATCTTAGACAGCAGAGACATTCTTCTTGGGTCAGTGTTCGTGAGCCAGTTCAGGGACATCTATAGTTGCAAAGAGAGACAAAGGTTTACTGTAAATGGATTCATTCTATCAATGCGAAAACGTTTCAAATGAGAATGTTCGTTATAATTGGGTATCACCAAAAAAATTTTTTTTAGCTACTAGACGATCAGTGCTAAAAGGAACTGACTCTATTCAATGATCTTGTCTTTTGGTGTTTGTTTAATGATTTTTAAGGGAGCTTAATTTGGGGGAGGGAGAGAGATTTAGTTGGAGGCCCAATAAGGGGGAGTTTCAGCTCGGGCCACTTCTCCTAAACTGTGTGCTCCCAGCAGGTGCAGCTGGGACACCACCTGGCTGGGACACCATCTGGTTGGGGCACCACCCCTGGGGGCACCATCTGGGTGGGACACGACCGGGCTGGGGCACCATCTGGTTGGGGCACCACCTGGTTGGGCTCCACCTGGTTGGGGCACCACCTGGTTGGGATACCACCTGGCTAGGACACCACCTGGCGGGGGTACCACCTGGTTGGGGCACCGTCTGGCTGGGACACCATCTGGTTGAGGCACCACCTAGTTGGGGTACCACCTGGTTGGAATACCACGTGGCTGGGACACCACCTGGTTGGGGCACCATCTGGCTGGGACACCACATGGCGGGGGTACCACCTGGCTGGGGCACCATCTGGTTGGGGGGGGGATGTTCTCTTTTCATAAACACCACCTGTTACCAGAGGAATGGATAGGTTGTGGGATAGGAAAGTGGTTTGAACAAAAATGAATGCCTGTGGATTATATGGGCTTCCTGGGGTGGATTGGGGGGTGCTGGTTTGAGAAACTGGGAATGAGGCCATGGGGCATGTGACAGCCTAAAGGCATGAGAAAAATAGGTACGTTCCGCACCAGCTCCAGCTTCCCTTCCCATCCCCCGACGCCTTGGCTCTAGGAGGGAGAACTACGGACACCCATCGACTCTTTCTTCATTTTCTTCTGTTTTTTTTCTTTTTCTTTTTCTTCTAATACCAATGCAGTTAACCTACAGTGTTATATTGGTTTCAGGTGTACAATCTAGAGATTCAGTGATTCCATGCACTACTCAGTGCTCATCCCAATAAGGGCATTTCTTCATCCCTGTCACCTGTTTCACCCATCCCCCCAACCCCCTTCCCTCTGGTGACCGTCCGTGTGTTCTCTAGAGTTGAGGGTCTCTATCTTATTCCACCACAGGGATGCACACACACAGGCTTTCACACACATGCATACCATACCTTCTTTATCCATTCATCTCCCAATGGATACTTGGGTTACTTCTATGATTTGGGTGTTGAAAGTAATGCTACAATAAACATTGGGGTGCTTGTATCTTTTCAAATTAGTGTTTTATTGTTCTTTGGGTAAATACCCAGTAGTAGAATTACTGGATCATAAGGCAATTCAATTTTTAATTTTTTGAGGAAACTTCATATGTTTTCCACAGTGGCTTTGCCAGTTTGCATCCCCACCAACAGTGCAGAAGGGTTCCTTTTCCCCCACATCCTCACCAACACTTTTTGTTTCTTGTGTTGTTGATTTTAGCCATTCTGATAGGCATGAGGTGGTATCTCATTGTGGTTTTGATGTGCATTTTCTGATAATGAGTGATGTTGAGCCTCTTTCCATGTGTCTGTTGGCCATCGGTTTGAAGAAGTGTCTGTTCATGTCTTCTGCCCATTTTTTTAAGTTGGATTATTTGTTTATTTGTGTGTTGAGTTGTAGAAGTTCTTTATATATTTTGCGTACTAACCGTTTATTGGATATATCATTTGTAAATATCTTCTCACATTCAGGAGGTTGTCTTTTTATTTTGTGGATGATTTCCTTTGGTGAGAAGAAGCTTTTTGTTTTGATGTTGCACGTTTTATTTTTATTTATTTATTTATTAAGATTTTATTTATTTATTTGACAGACATCGCATGTAGGCAGAGAGAGAGGCAGGCAGAGAGAGTGGGGGAAGCAGGCTCCCTGCTGAGCAGAGAGTCCGATGTGGGGCTCGATCCCAGGACCCTGAGATCGTGACCTGAGCCGAAGGCAGAAGCTTTAACCCACTGAGCCACCCAGGCGCCCCTCGCACGTTTTATTTTGATGAATTCGTTGAGACTTGTGGCCTGATACGTGATCTGTTCTGGAGAAAGTTCTGTGTGCACTTGAAAAGAATGTGTATCCTACTGTTTTAGGATGAACTGTTCTGAATATATCTTCAATCTGTCTGGTTCAACGTGTCATTCAAAGCTACTGTCTCCTTTTGATTTTCAATTTGGATGACCTATCCATTGATGTAAGTGGGGTGTTAAATTTGCCTATTCTTTTAAAAAATATTTTATTTATTTGAGAGTGAGAGAGTGAGCAAGAGGGAGAGAGAGCACAAGCAGGGGGAGCGGCCGGCAGATGGAGAGGGAGAAGCAGACTCCCCACTGAGCAGGGAGCCTGAGGCGGGGTTCAGTCCCAGGACTCTGAGACCATGACCTGAACCCAACACAGACATTTAACTGATTGAGCCACCCAGGCGCCCCAAAGTCCCCGATTCTTATTGTGTTATTATTACTTACTTCCTTTATATTTGTTATTGGCTACTTTATATATTTGGATGCTTTCATGTTAGATGCATAAATATTGAGAATTATTATATGCTTTTACTGGATTGTTCCCTTTATACTTATACACTATCTTTCCTTGTCCCTTGTTACTGTCTTTGTTTTAAAGTGTGTCTTGTCTGATATATGTAGGGCTACCCTGCCTCTCTTTTCGCTGCTGTTGACTTGATCAATGCTCTTCCGACCCTTCACTTTGATGTGCAGGTGTCTGTAGGTCTGAAATGAGTCTCTTGGGCAGCATATAGACGGGTCTTGATTTTTTATCCATCCTGTCACCCTAGGCCTTTTGATTGGAGCATTTAGTCCATTTACATTCAAAGTAATTATTGATAGGTATGTACTAATTGCCATTTTGTTGCTTGTTTTATAGTTGTAGTTCTTTGTTCCTTCTCTTGTTTTCTTTCAGGGCTTGCTGGCTTTCTTTAGTGATATACTTAAGTTCCTTGCTCTTTAATTTTTTTTTTTTTTTTTGCCCATCTTTTCCTGGGTTTTTGATTTGTGGTTATCATTAGATTTATATATAACATCTTAGGCATATGGCAGTCTACATTGCATTGATGGCCATTTGAGTTTAGACTCATTCTTTTCTCTTGCCCACCTTTTAGGTATATGGTGTCATACTTTACATTCTTTTATTTTGTGAATCCCTTGACTGAGTTTTGTAGATATACTTAATGTTACAGCTTTTGTAGAGCTTCCTACTTTTCTTCTCCTACTTAGAATCTTTCCTTCCTACTCAAGGCGTTCCCTTCAACATTTCTCCTAAGGCTGGTTTCGTGGCAATGCATTGCTTTACCTTTTGTCTGGGAAACTCTTTCTCTCTCCTCTTCTGAATGAAAGCCTTGCTGGATAGAGTATTCTTGGATGCAGGTTTTTTTTTTTCCTTTCAGCACTTCAAATATATCATGCCAGTCTCTTCTGGCCTGCAGTTTCTGCTGCAAAATCCACTGCTAGCTTTATGGGTATCTTTATGGGCATCCTTGTAGGTATCTGTTGTCTCTTGCTGCTTTTGAAATCCTCTCTTTATCACTATTTTTGCCATTTTAATTACTGTGTATCTTGGTGTGGCCATCCTTGGGTTGATGTTGTTGGGTAATCTCTATGATCTCTGTGCCTCGTGGATCTGGATTTCTGTTTCCTTGCCCAGTTTAGGGAAGATTACATCTGTTGCTTCTTCAAGTACATTCCCCGTCCCCTTCTCTCTGTCTTCTTCTTCTGGGGGTCCCTATAATGCAAATATTATTACACTTGATGGAGTTGCTGGGTTCTCTTAGTCTGTTTTCATTTTTTATTATTCTCCTCTCACTTGCTCAGCTTGATTTCTTTCCATTGTTCCATCCCAGCAGCTTACTGAGTCATTCCTTTGCTTCCTCTCGTCTACTATTTATTTTGTCTAGTGTATTTCTAATTTCACTTATTGAGTTCTTCATCTCTGATTGGTTCTTTTTGTTTTCTGTATCATTGGTGAGGGTCCTACGGAGATCCTCCACTCTTTTCTCAAGTCCAGGGAGTATCTTTATGACCATTACTTTGATTTCTCTATCAAGCGTATTGCTTATCTCCCTTTTGTTTAGCTTTCTTGCTGTGCTTTTGTCCTGTTTCTTCATTTGGAACATATCCCTCTGTCTCTTCAGTTTGTTGAGCTCTCTGTCTTTTTCTGTGTGTTAGGAAAAGTCAGCTCTCTTTCCTGCTCTTGCAAATACTGGCCTTATGTAGAAGAGATCCTGGAGGGCCCTGCAGTACAGTGTCCCCTACTTACCAGAACCTGGTGCTTCAGGGGTGTCTTCTACATGTGTTGTGTGCCCCCTCGCTCCTGTGGTGGCCGAGCTCGGTTTGCATTGAGTAGGTCAGACCAGGCGTTTTCCAGAGATGCAGTAGCAACCGACTTGAGGGCACTTGCCCTGTGTTGTCCACGGAGAAGCTTTGGTGGTGGGTGGAGCTTGCGTTCAGACCAGCTGTCTGCCCCCTGCCCGGTGCTGACACCCCTCCCTTCCTACAGAAGGCTGCTTGTAGTGGGTCGAGTAGTGATCCCTCCAAACCATGTTATTCCTGGAACCTCAGCATATGACAGTTTTTGGAAATAGAGTCCTTGCAGATGTAAATAAATGACAGTGAAGTGAAGATGAGGTCATAGTGGAGTGAGCCAGGCTGTGAGCCAATGGGACTGGTGTCCTTAGGATGAGACTACTAGACAGACACTTGTGGAGGGAGGGTGCTGTGCAGACACAGAGAAGGAAGTCCACGTGACAGTGGAGGCAGAGTTTAGAGTCTTGTATCTCCAGGGCAAAGCATTCCAGGGCAGGCTGACAACTGTATACATGCTATGTATCTTTCTCCTTTTTTTTTTTCACATTTATGGTCTTTATACAGGTTGATATTTAAAAGAAATCCCGTCTCACATCTCCTCATTTTCAATTCTGTGTTAAACGTCCAATCCCCCTAAGACTATTCATAGTTGCCCAGGGGTAATCTCTGGACATCATTGCACAACTAGTTTAAGGCATAAATCCAGCAAACGTTTTGTGAAACCCCTCCTGTGTGCTGCTATACACGACCTTTAGAACATTGGAAATACAAAGGTGTATCTTCCACTGAGGAAATCATTTACTCAGTTTATGGAGAGGAAATGTAACCCCCACCCCCACCCCTCCCCCCACCCAGTGCCGAGACTCGGAGGGCCAAAATCGCTCACCCAAGATCATACGCGTTATGACACAGTAAGTCACAGAACTGGAATTGGTACCTCGCTGGGCTTCATTCCAGAGTTGAGGTTCTTAATACTACCTACAGCACACAAAATAGATTACAGGACATGCTAATTGAATCAACAGGAGCCTTTTGCTCGCAGAGATACTCCTTTATATAGCACGTGGATGAGAATTGTTGATTCCAATACTCTTCCTTTTTGTTGTTGTTGTTTGAAATATCCAATCACCAACTGGCCCTATCAAAGTTATAATACCCTTTGTATAAATTAAAGATAGTAACAACTGTCCCATCCAGAGCAGGCCCAAAGGTGGCCTGACTAAAACTAAGGCAACACGAGTCAAGATGGTTGGCAAATTTGTAACCATCCCCACGGGACAAGAGACCATTATATGGTTATAATTCTCTTCCCGCATTGGGTCACCATTATTATGTTTAGCTGAATTTGTTTTGTGTCATAAATTTATAAAACTTAGCCCTATTTCAAGCACAAAAGCTACTTTGTAGTTTGGTTTAAGTACTAAAAATCCTAGAATTTTGGATTATGGATTTGAAATAAACCCAGCCTGGGGTGCTTGGGTGGCTCAGTCGACTAAGCCTCTGCCTTTGGCTCAGGTCATGGTCTCAGGGTCCTGGGATCGAGCCCCGCATCGGGCTCTCCGCTCGGCAGGGAGAGTCTGCTTCTGCCTCTCTCTCTCCCTCTGTGCTGTCTCTCTCTCTCTCTCTCTCAAAAAATAAAATCTTTGTTAAAAAAAATGAAATAAACGCAGCCTGCCAGCAACATGACTGAGTGTCCACCACGTGAAATGGGGAACTACAGCATAGCTTTCATTGTTTTCTCGCCGTACACTGCCATTGAAAAATTGGCTTCTGCAGGGAAGAGGCTTCTGTGAATTCGGAATGTAACTGTCTGAGTTGGTTGGATAATTCCAGATGTTCTTCATGTATAGAGCGACAGCTCGATACGCACTCTGATTAAATTCCCAGTATTTCCACGATCCCAGGTAACACAAGCTCTCAGAGGATGCCGAGTATCGATGTACATCTATAGTTTCTTACCTGAAGACCTTAAAGCCAGATGTGTGTTGGGAATTCAGTCATGCATATTTTAGAAGGACGATGCATGCCTTTGCCGTGTCTCACAGAACCCCCTCAGCAAGTGGGGGCAGTACTCAGTAATCAAACACGTTAAACTCCTGCTGAAAAATGCATGACTGTCCCTTCCAGTGGGGTGTTTGAAGACAGCAAATGTGTAATTGTTCATTGAAAGCATACTTATTTAGTCCCATAGTAATAATAAATGAAATAGGATGCTGATAGACCGTCAATACCCAAGATACTTCCTTGTCTAGGAAAAGCATCAGATACAGCCAAGTCAAGATAAATAAAATTCTTGATCTCTAAATCTTCATGATCTCTGGATGTTTGATTACTTTTTGAGAAGAGAGTACTTCAGGGCCACCATAGGGCTGTCATTATGTAGTAGTTAGCCATGTGGTCATGACCTGGGGACAGTATTCACTAGAGATGAATTACCATTCGTGTGAAAGGCACACCTCTAAAAGACATCTTTCATTGTCATCTGTCTTGTCAGACCACCATCATCTCTGCTTCTTGAGACCAACAATCAACAGGTCCCATTTTCACCATACCTAGGTTACTGGCCTAGAGATATTGGCCAACATGTTCCATATAGGGCCACATGGTCAGTGTTGTTGGCTTTGAGGCTCGTCTCGTATGTGATGGCAGCGGAAAAGTAGCCATGACAGTACATAAAGGCATAGTTGGGACTGTGTTCCCGCAACACCTTATTTACAGAAATAGACAGTGGGTTGTTTGGCCCACAAATCCTATGTTGTCAAACCGTGTTCTATGGGATTTTTTTTTTGCACTCTTATTCAGAAGTCCGTGATCATTAACACTACTATTATCCTTGTGCTTATTAGTGTAGCAAACATGCAGTTGAAGAAAACGTTTATTTGCTCTTCCTAGAAAATTCTGTAGTGAAAAGGCCCTATCATAGATTTCACATTAAAGAGTAAATAAGTACCTAAAGCATTATATTTCACAAGAGATATGTGAGCGAGACCACGAGAATCTCTACTATTTCATGGTGGACTCCTAACCCAGCTTGTTTGTTATTGGTATGCTGGTTCTTGGATTACTCAGAAAATATCCTCTGGGAAGCCCTTCTTTGTATGATGATGAATCAGTAAATTGAGTTCACATTACAATCATCTTGACTGTTGGTTTTTCTGATCAATGACTGCTCTATCTTGCCTTTGCCTGAGGTGTTGACACACCTAGGGACCATGAAGCTGGGCTTGAAGAGCTCTGTCCCTTTGTTTTTGGAGGGTTTGCCTAGCTTAGTGAGAAGATGGGGCTCTTTCACCCAAGTATACCCTGCACATGCAATCAAGATTAAAGCGCTTACCAGCTCTTGCCTTATGTTCGGTCCCCGGAAATAGATTCTGGGACAAGGGGGTTTTGGTGGTGGTGTTGGGAATTCTTGAGATCCACGTTTGTAAGGAAGATGAGGCACAGGAGAGGTCGGGTTGTCGTGCCCTTGCAGCAGAGATCTCAGGCTGTGTTGGAGGGAGCTCGGGAGCTCGTCTGACCCTCAGCGTCGTCTTACTTTGAAGCGAGGAGGGTACACCTTTGGGACCCAGCCATGGTTACGTTGAAGATGGGGGAGTGACATCCCCTTGGAAAAGGCAGCTCTCTCTGGCTGAGAGCAGTTTCCAAGGACACACTTAGCTGAGGGCCATCGGTTACCAACGCAAGCAGCAGCTGGCAGGGAAGGTGACCCCGTCCTCACTTGATGGAAGGACATGTGCTGTGGCATCCACTGAGGGTCTTCTCCTTGCAAATTCCTCAACGCCATGTTCTGCTCCTTCGTATCCAGAAGATGGTTTTCAGCGTAGGTTTCCAGTAGCTTCTTAAACTCCTTCCGTCTGTTTTCCGAGTCTTTGCACTTGGCTTGCAGCAGTTACTTCTCTACTCTGCCAACCGCTACCAGTAGGAAGGGTGGTCAGCTCCTCCCCATTTGCTCAGGGCTGTCTCTGCTTGAACACTGGGGCCCCTCGTCCTGGACAAACTGGGAGGAGTGCTCCTCCTGTGGCAAACCCTCAGCCAGATTTCAACAACCTGCCTTTCTGCCTCTTTACCGTCTTCTGATACCACCTCTGTCCAAGGCACAGCCCAGCGCACAACCAGGCTTCTTTGATGACCACACCTCTCGGCCGCCGCTAGTGACAGGTGCTTTCTCTCCCTCTCGCTGCTACTCATGGGGCGTCTTGAACTCTTTTTGACGTTTTCACAGTGCGAGTGAGCCCGATGTCACAACCAAGCAGCACGGTACCAGCCAGTAGCCGAGGCTGTCAGATCAATGACCTGATAGGTCCACGCACCTTGGGTTGTGCTGCAAAGTACAACTGGAGTTTACAAAAACTTTCGGATTTCCAGGGCGTTTTTCATCTCCAACTCAAGGATGGCGGGGGGGGGGGGGCGGTTTGCTGACTCCATCCTGAGGTCCCTGTGGGGGTCTGCAGTCTTGTACAGCTGAATTGAGAGGCACAGGAGAATGATGGACAGAGGAGCAAGTAAATGACAGTTGTGATGATTGTAGGTAAACAGAGACAGGATGGGGTCATGCAGCGTGCCTGTGATCTGGGAATTCGCCAGCTCTCCAGGATACGGATTCCTGATAATGAAGCGGACATGACCTGTGCTGTCCAGTGTTCTTATTCCGTGACTCTGACTTGGATTGTAACTCCTGTCTAAAGAGACTTGTTTTTACATCCCTCACCATAATAATGGTGGAGCCGTCGTTGATACGTCCAGTGTTGCTGTGTGTGATTGTTGGGGCCAACTGAACATGACCCCTCGCTACCCTTCCAGCTTCTTTTCCTACCTCTGTGTTGGCGCCCGCTTTAGGGATTACTGGACCCGTCCTCTAGTGCATAGTTTCTAAACCGCAGTGCCGCTGACGGGCTGCCTTGTGCAGGCTGGGCAGACGGGTCTGTGTGCTGGGGGGCTGTCTTGGGCTTCGTATGATGTTTAAGAGCATCTTCGGTCTCTACCGCCTAGAAGCCAGTAGTACCTGCCCAGCCATGAGAACCAGAAATGTCTCTAGACATTGCTTAATGACCTCTGCAGGGCAGAATCACCACGGGGTGAGAACAGTGCCACTCCTCTTTTGAAAAACGTCCTTTGAGCATGGGCCTTTAGATTTTCCTGTGCTGTTTTCCTTCTGCAGGTAGGGTTTCTTGCAGTAGGACCGCTGAGACAGGCATTGTGACTTAATCTCCTTCGACCTGTTTCTTCTTCTTCATCAGTCACCAGGGTCAGGAGCACAAAGTATGCCGTATGGGTCAAAGCGTTTCCATGCGGATACCTTAAAACCTATCTTCTGTTAATAAAAGGGGTGGATAAGAGAAAGGAAAATGAGGATGTGGATCTCAGCTGCCTCCCAAGGGGGAGTCTCGCTGTCGTTCACATCCACAGCCGTGCGATCCTGGTCCTGCTCAGTAACGTCATGGTGACCGGGCAGAGGAGATGGCCGTTCCTGGTGGTTCTGTGGGAGGTCGGGGGTCAGTGTTGACAGCACGGTATTCCCACCAGAGTCCGACACGAAATGCCATCCTGGAGGATTGATTACGGTTCCAAATGCCATCTCTGGGTGGGGTGGGGTGGGAAATAACATTTCTGGGACACCGACTGAACCGAAGAAATTGTCGCTGGAAGCTTAACTTCAATAAAGCAAGATCCGTATTTACAAAAATCTGCAGAGTGGTAATTTTGCTCCCGTGTGGCATTCTCATCGGAATATGAGTGGGAGTATACTTCATATTTTAAAGCATGAACAATAGATTTGTAGGTTCATTGTTCCAACACATACGCTAGTTTTGTGTAAAGTCAACAACTAAAAATATGTATATATTCTTTTTTTTTTCCTTAGGATTTTATTTGTCAGACAGAGAGAGGGGGAGAGAGCATGCACCAGGGGGAACGACAGAGAGAGAGGCAGGCTCCCCGCTGAGCAAGGAGCCCAAAGTGGGGCTCACTCCTAAGGGGCTGGGGTTGTAACGTTGGACCCTGGGATCCTGATCGCAGCCAAAGGCAGACGCTTCACCGACTGAGCCCCGCCAGGCGTCCCTGTATATATTCTTGAGTAGATTCAAAGTCGTCCTCGTGTGTAGGACTCTAGAGCAGAGGTTGAAAAACGTGTTTTGGAAAGGGTCCGACGGTCCGTATTTCCAGTGTGGCAGCCCCCGATCTCTGGGGCAGCTACCGAACTCCGACCGGTATGTCGGTGGACGTCCCCATGAATGTAAGGGAGCCGACGGATGTGGCTGGGTTCTCGCACACTTTCTTTGCGGAGACTGGAATACCCCTCTTGTATACTCGTCACGCACCGCAAAGTAGTCTTTTCTTAACCCTTCAAACGTGTGAGAAACATTCTTCTGGGCTACAGAAACAGACGGGACAGTCCGAGAAGCCAGCGCTTGCAAGCCCACTTCTGCTCAGCAAAGATTTCTTGCGGGCTTGCTGTGGGGGACACAGGGCGCCTTCCCTCTGATCCTGTAAGCCCGTGGGAAAAACGGATCCCAAATGAGAAGAAGCGGTCTGAACAGATGATCGCTCAGACCGATAAATGCTGTCGAGGGGGAACAAGGTGCTGGGATGGCTCCAAGGAGGGATGGATGTGCTTGGTGTTGGTGACCAGGAGGGCTTCTCTGAGGTGGTGGCTGGCCCGCCCAGACCTGTAGGTGAGCAGGGGGTAGGCAGCGAGTGGAAGGCAGAGACATGTGGGAGGGGGCGAGAGCTCGTTGGGCCGGAGGATCTCGTCCTGTGCTTGGGCAGCGTCTGACACTCTCCGTCCTTTGAACGAATCCACAGGATGAGCCCAGGGCCCCTGGTTCCCGTCTGCTGAGAGCCACTCACGTCACACAGGTCTGCAGAGAGCCCGCACATGGTGGTCTCCGGAAGCTAACACCTCTGAGGTCCACCCCCCAAGACGGTCTTCAGCTCGTCCCCGCGTGAGTATAGGAAGTGCGCACGCCGTCCCTTCACCGCGTCTCACTATTGACAAAGTGCACAGCTCCCCGTGACCGCTGTTTAAGGCACGTCTGGGTCCTTGGTGAGCATTCGGATGGTGTTGTGCAAGATCGGGCATTGCAGGGACAGGAAGAATGGGGGGCCTGCTGGTCATGGGGAGCATCCTGTAGGAAGACCACCTCCCCCTCCTGGAGGGGAGCGAGGAGGGACGGGGCGGCTCCCTTCCTGCAGCTCGGGCTCCTCCCCCTGGTGGGGGTGAGCGAGGAGGGACAGGGCGGTTCCTTCTGCCATTAAGTTGTCAAGGTGGGCACTGTCAGGCATTCAGAGCACGTCACTGTCCCCAGTGCCAGCAGGCTCAGAGAAATGAGCATGGAGATGTTTTCTGAGAAGTGATGGGTTCTCAGTGGTAGGGAAGGCTCCCAGAGATGGAACCATGTCATGGGGTCACAGAGATGGCATGTGGATCCCATCTCCCCCAGCTTCATGTCCTCAGGAAGCTGATGAAGTTCTCGGTGTCCACGTTTCCTCTTGCAAAATGGGGGCCCAAAGGACAGGTTCCTAGGGGACCAAGACGTGAAGGATGATGTTGTTGGGGGGACAGAGATGCTGATGAGCAGGATCCTCCTGGCACCCACGTGACAGGCAGTGAAGGCAGTGCAGTGGCGGGCAGATTTCAGCATCTCCAAAATTCCAGTCTGGATCCTTGCCTGGCCGACGGCAGGTAGGCAGGTCTCCATCAGGGTGCTTTCGCCCTCGGGACGGGGACTCTGCAAGTCTGGAGGCATTTCTGGTCTCGTGACTTTGGAGGAGCTTTGCTGCTGGTACACAGAGGCTAGCGTTGCCGCACGGCTGCATGGTCCGCCCGCGGAGCCCAGCCTCACCGCAGAGACCCACCCAGCCCCGAACCTCGGCAGCGGGAGCTGCAGAAACCCGGCTTGCCCCCTTAATCTTCTCTTTGTAGCAGGAATATATTCAGAGGTCTTTTACTCTCAGGGATCTGCCTTAGGATAAGAATTAAAGACAACAAAAAGAGAAAAACTATTAGGATTTTTTTTCTCCTATTAAATGGAAACCCCACAGCAGAGGATTCTCCTCCTACAGGAAATGTCCATGGAGGCTTAAAGCCTTGGCTTGTATTCATTCTAAAGGCTTAGCAGCTCGACATATTCATTTTTCTATTGTGATTTCCGTAATTTGTTCCTTAAAAGGCTCGTTTGTTCCTTTCCTCTGTTCCAGAAACAAACTTTTGGGGGGTTTTAAAGAATAATTTATTTTGTAAACTTATTGTTAATGGAGGAGCTCGCTTTGAGTTCTGACATAGCTTTCAAAGCCGTAAACACCTGCTAAGTAGACTTTTATTTTTATTCCCCTAGAAAACAACTGTACATTTTGCAGGGAAATACTTGGAATCTTTGTGTGTGTGTGTGTGTGTGTGTGTGTCATTTTAGTCTAGAGGAGACATTGACATTCTTTGGACCCAGCTAGAAGAGCTCAGAAAAAAATGGACAGACTCAGTAGCTAATTAAAAGTATGCAGCTGAAAAGGCTCATGATTAATTCATGGTAAACTAATACAGCATTCATTATTCTTTCTTAATGTTCTGATGTAAAGTGGGAGTCTTTCAGTGGGGACTAAAATATCTGTGCCTAAATACCTAATAACAATATCCATTATATCTTAGCAACATAAAGCTGTCCTCAAGGGGTATTTTAATGAACTTCACGATTTAAAATTCAGGGTTCTGAATCCAGCATCTTAAACTTTTCCCCTATCCTTAAGTGGATTTCAGCCTCCTGGTTTGGGAAGAGGCATGCCTCGGAATGGGGGGGTGCCCTCCTAGGGGCATTGGGTTTTCTCCTGCCCTGACGGTTTTGCCCCGCCCGGGGGGGAACTGTTTCCTGCGGGGTTGCAGGCGGAGTCCTGCAGCGGGGATCCGGGGTCCCCAGATTGCTGGTCTGGAGGGCCAGGCCTCCAAGAACGGTAGGTGGCCATCCGAAACTCATGTTAGGTTTAGGGCCAACGGTCACAGCAGGACCGATCTGGCAGGACCCAGACATCCGCGGGAGGCGGCTGAGTTGAGGGCACGGGCCAGGCGGAGTGTGAGCCTCGTGGTTTGGAAACAGGCATGCCTCCGCATGCGGCGGTGTCCTTCTAGCGGCATGGAGGTTTCTCCAGTCCTGAAGCTTTTACCCAGTACGGAGTGGCGCTGTTTCCTGCGGGGTAATCAAGAAATCAATAATCAAGAAAATACTTGTATCTTATCGCTGATATTTCTCTCTTTTTTCTCCTCCAAAAAAAGCCTTCTTGAAATTAAGGTTTTCTTGTGAAACCCCCCCAAAATTTTCTTTTTATGAGACATCATGTTATTTGACAAGACCTGCCAGCAGTCTCTGGATTTACTCTGCTTAAATATATACTAGGGGAGTAATTTTTTAATCCTTTGGTGACAATGAAAAGATATTTCAAGGGGACTGTAAATCCTTAGTAAGGATATTTTTGTGGTAGCAGATAACCCATGATAATAAGCACATTTGGGGTCAAGATCATGCCGACCAGGAAAATTATGGTCACTGTGTTGTGTGTCTCCGAGAAAGTGAGTTTCGCGATCAGATACATCATAAGAGAAAATAAATCAGTCCATCTAAATATCAATCTCAATAGTAATAATCAAAAACAGCCAGTCAGTCTAAATCAGTCAGTCCAACGGAGATCGCACCGCTGATCGACCGATCATCAACCACAGGGCACCCTGGTGTCTCGTGCGTCCCAGTCGGAGGCGCCAAGAACACGAAATCACCCGTGTAATGTCCCTGCCGGAAACCTTCCACTGGAATCTGTTCACGAGGAAATGAGTCGACAAACCCAGAATGCAGCACCTTGTAAGAGACAATTGACCTGGATTCTTCCACAATAGTCAGTGTCATGGGAAGCAAAGGAAGGTCAGGGACTGTTCTGAATTTAGAAGGATGAGGGAACAGAACAGCGGTGCCTGAATGTGAAAAGGGTCCCAGACGGGGGGCGGGGGAGAAGGAACCGGGAGGCGCAGGGGGCTGCGTTGGTGGTGAGGGGACGGATTCCTTGTTTGCCTGCGCGGCCGGTCTTAGAGCGTCCTGGTTAGGGAGGAAGGTCCTATTCTGGGAGACCTGCACCCAGCTCTTTAGAGGGTCGCGGTTATGATCTGTGCAGAAACGTCTCTGATGACACATGGTGGTACACAAATACAAATACATTTCTCACCCTTTCTTCGGATGCAGAAAAAGGTGTGTGCGTGGATGCACCTGTATGTATATGCACATGTGCACACGTAGGGAGACGGAAGGCAAGCCGCCGTGGCGAAATGTAAGCCATTAGTAAACCTAAGCGAAGGCGTGCACTCGAGTCCATTTTTATTTTCAATTCTTGGGTGAGTTTGGGAGTTGTGCAAAGGCACGTGTGGGGGAAACTACGGAGGGAGTGTTACTGTCGTCCTCCTGTCTGCAGAGGTGTGTGGGTTCCATTGATGGTGGAGCTCGGAGTTCG
>JAPYYJ010003619.1:0-11338 GCA_028533885.1 Nasua narica | reverse complement strand
ATGCTTCAGCAAGGTCTTGAAGGGTGAGTGGAGTTTCTGGGCAGCAAAGTGGAAGGGCAGTGTGTGCGGTGGGAATGATCTATAAACGCCTAGAGCAGAGAGTGTGGCGAGTGAGTTAGGGTCATTGTGCAAGACCTGGGGTCTCACTCTGGAGACTGCGTCCTAGGACAGGAGTGCAGCTTAGAGGTGACGTCACCCACCCCTGCTGCTACCCCACCCCTGCCAGGCCAGCCCCAGCTCATACCTTTGGGGGAATTGATGGAAGCACTGTAGTGAAACTGCTCTTGGGGCAGGGTTCAGTTCAGTCCTCAGACCCAGTTCTCCTACCTTTAATCTTTCTCCTCCCAAGGAACCTGGAAGAGAGATCCTGCCTCTCATTCTTACCAGCTTCAGCATGAGGTCAGCTGTAATCAAGAAAAGGGTCCCCCCCTCTTTTTTTTTTCTCATGAAAAGAAGCAAAAAGTCCTCATATTGACCCTCTTCTTCCCTTCACCCACCCCCCACTTCTGAGTTCAGGCCTGGGGAGTGAGAGGGCCGGGTGGCAGTCCAGGGCCTCCTTTCTGAGAGGCCTGTGAGGCTGGCTCCTCCAAGAGCTGAGAGAGATGCCTTACCTGGGGGGCCTGACACCCTAGTCAGATTGAGGACATCAGAATTTAGGGGCCCAGATATGGAGCCTCAAGTTTTTCCTGCCTGCCCAGGGGCCTTCAATACTGCTATACAAACAAATGTAGAACCAGGGAATTTCTTCGTTTGCCCCAGCACTGCACTGACAGAAAACAGAGGCCCAGAGAGGGAAAGCGACCTGCCTGTGCGAGGCCTCCCTGCCCTGCCACAGCTGGGGTAGGCCAGGCTTCCAGGCCCCTGCCTCCCTACCCAGCCTAGAGCTCATCCTGTTAGCTGCCTGCCTGGGGCTCAGCCCTGCCCGCTGCAGACACAAAGCACATCACCACCTGAGGCCTAGGGTGAGGATTCAGATTCCACCCTTCCAAGTGCCCAGCAGCCCTTTCCCAGTCGGCCGAGATGACGGGACTCCGGCCCCCACGCTGTACCTGGCAACTTGGCTGGTCACAGGGCCTTGGTTGTCCTGTCTGTGAGGTGGCTTTGTGTATGTTAAGGGTTTTACATGCACTGTTTTAATGAATTTCCACAAGTCTGGAAAAAAAAAAAAAGAGAGAAAAAAAATCATCAATAAGACAATAAGACTTATAGGGGATAAGGAGCTTATCCCTTATATTCTCTTCCAGTAATTTTATGGTTTCATGTCCTACTTTCAAGTCTTCAATCCATTTTGAGTCGATTTTTGTGTATGGTGTAAAATAACAGTTCAGTTTCCTTATTTTGTACCATTTGCACCATTTATTGAAGATAATATCTTTTCCCAATTGTATATTCATAGCCATATGTGTGGGTTAATTTTTAGATTCTCTTCTTTTCCACTGATCTTTTTTTTTAAGTCAATACTATACTATTTTGATTACTCAAGCTTTGTAATATTGTTTGAAATCAGAAAGTGTGATGGTTTTGTTTTCCTTTCTCAAGATTGCTTTGGTTATTCAGGGTCTTCTGTGGTTCCATACAAATTTTAGATTTGTTTTTTCTATTTCAGTGAAAAATGCTATTGGGATAGAAATTTCATTGAGCTTACAGATTGATTTGGGTAGTATGAACAATTTAACAATATTAATTCTTCTAGTGTATGAGCATTGAATATCTCTTAATTATGTCTTCTGAGATACATTGTTTTTATTTCGATTTTTAAAATTTGATGCTCAGTTTCTAACTTTTTGAGATTAACGCATAGTTTATCAATTTTCAGTTCCTGTATTCTAATATATGCTTTTTGAAGTTAAAATTATCCTTTAAAGTTGTATCCCACAATTTGTGATATGTTATTTTTAATATCAACTTGTTCCAAAGTTTTTCTAATCTTCATTTCTATTTCTTCTTTGACTTGTTTTATTTAGAAGTATATATTTTAGCCAGAGTTTTGGGGATTATTTTATTTGGTGTCTTTTTTTTAGTGACATTTTGTTCAAAGAGCATACTGTGTGTGACTGAAATCCTTTGAAATTGTCAAGACATGCTTAGTCAGCCATTATATGATTATTTTTTGTAATTGTTCTATGTTTCCTTGACATTTGGGAATTCAATGTTCTCTATATATCAATTAGATAAAATTTGTAAATCACACCTTTCAAATTTTCATTTTTCTTTTTTTCTCCTTGTTCTATGAGTTACTGAGAAAGATTTTTTCAAATGTTCCATTATAGTTGGGATTATGGATTCATCTGCTGCAAATTGAAGTTTTATTTATTTATTTATTTTTACTTTATGTATTCTGAGGTTATTCTTCTGTTGCCTATAAGTATAAAATCATTTCACTTGTCTGGTAATTTTAACTTTTTTTATCAGGAAGTGTATTTTTTTTTTTTAATCTCTAGTTTTGTTTTTGTCTTTGTTTTTGTGGGTATTTTTTTTTGTCTTTTTTTCTTGTTGAATTCTAGTGTTCCTCCTAGATTCACTTTCCTTCCCTGCAGTTTAAAATGTTGATGTTATGGGCTATACTAACCAGGCTTTCAGTTGAATATGGCCAAAAGGATGCACCGAAAAGATATGTAAGTTTGGCAAAAGAGAAAATTCAGTTAAATCACTTCTCTGTTCCTTTATGAGTAGACATTGGGTGGTCTCACCTGAAATCCTCTATCTAAAGTCACAAATTACATTAAGCATCTCTTTTGTATGGCTATTGTCAGAGTTTTCTTCAAGTTCTTATAACCATGCACTTCCCTTGATCCTTCTTTTGTTTTTAATTTAATCCAGTTTTTAAGTTTATTTTCAGTTGAGGAGTCTATCTGAATTGGTATACTAATTTCTTTTTTTTAATTTTTATTATTTTTATTAATATATAATGTATTATTTGTCTCAGGGGTACAGGTCTGTAAATCATCAGTCTTACACAATTCACAGCACTCACCATAGAACATACCCTCCACAATATCCCATCACCCAGCCACCCCATCCTTCCCACCCTCATCACCTCCAGCAACCTTCAGTTTGTTTCCTGAGATTAAGAGTCTCTTATGGTTTATCTCCCTCTTGGTATACCAGTTTCTGAAAGTATAACACTTTTTCCCCTTTACATGACTTCAAATGAACTAGATGTAATGCCCACTAATTCACAGCTAGAATTCAAGCTGCTACTTAAGTTATATACCCAAATATCTAATTGTCTACTGGAAATGTCCATCCCAATATACCATGTATCTCCTATGTGTTCCAGACTGAACATATGTTCTAGACTAAATGTTCTATGTGTCATTCAAATATGTTCTTTATCTTCAATTTCATACCAAGTCAAATGATTTTTGTCAATAAAAACATTTGGATTTATGTGGTATGAATTTGGGGCAGAAAAGGCTTAGGGTCAGTGAACGCTTAATTGTGATTCTTGGGTCATTTTTCCCTTTCCAAAAGTGTCATTTGATCCAAGTGGAGCAGTGGAGATCTTTCATTCTTCTCCATTTATTGTATGAAGTAGTCACTGAGAGGTAGCTGACCTTCCATGGACTGATTACACATTCCAGGCTTCCTTATCATTAAGTATTGTCCTGTCACTTCTTATCATGGATTTGTAAGAAGCATGTGTGCCTTCTGCAGTATTATTTTCTCCTTCCACCAGATGCATATAAATGACTCTATAGCAATAAAGATAGCTCTTAAATATCAACATTGTGTTCTTTATAATTAACAATATTATGTTTCTCTAGTAGTATTTTCGATTGATAGCATATTAAAAATAACTATGCAATGCTAGAAATTTGGTAGCTAAGGTCATCTTCCTACTCTGATTTTATTCTATTATAAATCAGATACACACCCAGGCTTAGGTTCTCCTCTCCACTATCTCGGAGAATCTCTGTCAGCAATGTATCCCGAGCATCTTTCTTCATTTTATGTGACGTCTAAAGCAGTCTCCTAATTTTTACTACAGTTTTTGTCCATGGGGTTGGGCTTGATGTTTCAGTTGGGTCTTGCTTCTCAGTAAATCAGGAATTCAATTCAGCTTTGCACATTCTCTACAGATGCCCCACTCAGTCCTATGCCAATTTTTAAATCCTGATATTCAAGAACCCTTCAGGGCCCCAGAAACTTTTCCTCAAGTGCCTCAAGCCACATCATCATCATGTTATATTTAATTAACCACTTTTTATATCCCTAAGTGCCTTACAATATGAATATCTACCATTTATCAATGACTATGACCCACACATCACTGTGATTTATATGTATTGACTTATTGTATCCTCATACAATCTTTGTAAGAAAGATGTCATCATTATTCTCACTTTTAAAAGATGAAGGACATAAGGTACAGCAAGGGCAATTAACCTGCCGAAAGCCATACAGCCAGTAAGTGGCAGTGCTGTTATTGGTACTATGACTTGAGGTCCTATGTTCTTCATCACTAGGCTCTGCTATATATATGTGTGTGTGTATGTGTGTGTATACACACACACATATTATAATATATATAATATACTAATATATATAATATATATATTAGTACATTTTATCATGTTTAAAAAAATGTATGTGTGTTTCTATCCCAATCTTAAAGCCGAAGACAAGAAAACGCAGAGGGATTGAGCAAACTTCTCAGTCACACATCCAGTAAGTGCTAGAACTAAGGTTTGACACTTAAGTACAAGCACTTTCCACTGAAATTTAGAAATATGTCCCATAGTCTCATAACTTTGGAATTCATGGTTGGTATTGACTGTATTCTGTCTCCAATGGCATTTATCTCTCAAGTAACTGTTAAGAAGCACTTAGCTCTCACCATAAGCCAGGCACTAGATAGATGGAGAGTTGGACAATTTCAGAATTGGCCTCAGAATATAGGAGATGGAGCTATCACAGTTTCACCAGAGAAACTGGACTATTGATGCACAGTGAATATAGAAACTGTTTTTCCTAGCCACATTTGTGTAGGATTCTGTAGTTAAGAGTTACCAGAGGGCAAAGAGAGAACAGCTCTTTCTACCAGCCTTATCCTCCATATAAACTCCATATGGGGTTACAGAGTTTTCTGTTCATTTATTGGATGTCTCAGAGAGAATGCAGCTTTTTCAAAAATTTTTTGAAAACTGTAATTTATGAATATTTTCCTCTTGGTCATTTTTATGGTTTTACATCTAATTTTTTATCTTTGGAAGACTTTGTAATTCCTGGTCCAAGAGGCTCTCATGGATGACAGTCTGTGTTTTTGGTCTCCCTGCTTTCTGTTAGTCTAGCAATGCCAAATGCTTTATAGTTGCCTAAGGGACCACACTGTTTCACCATTTCTGGGTCTGTGACTCTATTTTTCCTTCAAATGAGGTAGCCTTCTCTTTGTCTAGGAAAATCCTAGTCATAGCTTAGAGATCAAATCAATTTTTATTTCTTCAACAATACTTCCCTACTTCTTCACTGTGGTCAGCCACTTTTATCTGTCTATGAATTTTGTGCCTTGGGTTTCTTTTATTATTATATTTCCAAATGGTAATGAATTCATATATTTACATATCTGTCTCCCATTCTAGACTGAATATACTAGAATTTGAACTATTATTACTTAGTGTATTAATTGGAGTAGAAAAGTGAGACTGAATATAAAGAATCTTTGCACTTGGAAACCTCCTTAAGACTAAATCTGCCCAGGACTACAAATATATGTGCATAGTGAGGTCAGGTAGTCAAACCAATGCACCCACCAGTGTTATGGAGCAAGAAATCAAGTTTTCTGCATAACAAACCAATCTGAAGCAGAATGGACAGATGATTTGATTCTGAGCCAAGGTCTTCAGAAAGAAGTGAGAGACACAAAAGCCAGAAACTGAACACATGTACCAACTATAAAGACATATGAGGGCCTTATAACTAGGCCAGAAAACTAATGGACTGGACTAGACAGGAACAAGCATGCAGAGGAAG
Organism: Nasua narica; assembly: GCA_028533885.1. Classification (NCBI taxonomy): domain Eukaryota; kingdom Metazoa; phylum Chordata; class Mammalia; order Carnivora; family Procyonidae; genus Nasua; species Nasua narica. The sequence continues at coordinate 5,365 of JAPYYJ010003619.1, read as the reverse complement.
TAACTCAAGCAGAAGGAACTCAGAACAGGAATGACCAGAACGCATGACCTTCATATGCCATTGCACATCCCTATTGCTTGGGAAAAGTGTGGGATAACTTGGACTAATTTAAAGATGTGATTAAGTACTAAAATCCTGTTATTAAGGGAACAAGACCTCTTTTTTTTTTTAATCTATTCAACAGCCTTCACAAAATCTGCAATCACCAGTGTGTGTGGATTTTGAATCTGTTATACTAATAGTATATTCATTTCTCTCTGGAAAATGCAGAATAACATGCCTTAAGTGAAAATGGAGGAAGGCATTATCTTTTCTGAAAACTATAACTGATGTCACAAGTTAATGACAGTAGAAAGCTTATTTGAGTATTTAAAACTATATGTTTTCTACTAACTAGCTAATGATATCACATAAATCAGTCCCTGGGAAAAATGTCAAATGGTATGTGGAATCTTTAGGATTTGGAGACAGATTCATGGTTTCTGAGAATATTAAGGCCATTTTTGGTTTTACATATTACAGTGCAAACAGTGAAGGATTCTTCTTTATAGTTTTTAAAATACAGTGCTATTTTCCCTGAATGGAGTAGATTGTAGTGGTATATGCTTGATTCATGTGAGAATAAGGAATTATGAGTTAATGTCAATCACATTCATTTTCTGTACATATGAAGCAACTCTTCCACTTAAGGATGGAAGTGCAATAGGTCTACAAATTGGTCTACAATAGGTCTACAAAAACATGGAATTTCAGGAAATCAGGTACTTTTGATTTTATGTCATCTAAACATTGGATCTAGAATCAGAAGACTCAAGACATAATTTCAACACAATTCACAGACACTTTGATCATAGACACATTATTTGGTGACTTTGAACCTCAACTTCCTCCTCATAAGTATATCAAGTATATCAAACCTGAGACACCTTTTGTGAGAAAGAAATAAAATGACAAGAACATGAAGATTTCCAATATAATCCTCAAGTGTCATTGTATCTACCTCATCCCCAGGATGTAGAAATTTGTTTCTTGGGCCTTTTAGGAATCAGTTCCATCTTGCTAAATCCTCCATAAAGTTTTGTCCTGCTAAAAAGTCATTAAATTAGATACATCACTTTCCATGGTTACTCATTCTGGCTTCAAAACCAGGGGACTCTCATTTTGTATTTGATACTAGTATTAGATTTCTGTGGCTGCTATAACAAATTGCCTCAACTTCAGTGGCTTACCACAATACATATTATTTATTCTCTTAGTTCTGGAGGCCAGAAGTCTGAAATCAACATATTAGCAAGGCTGCTGTCTCTCCAGAGGCTCTGGAGGGGAATCCATCCCCTGCTTCCTGCCACCATCCCTTGGTTTGTGGGCACATCACTCCAGTCTCTGCCCCACAAGGTCTCATTGCCTCTGCTGTGTATGTGCTTGATCTCCCTCTGCTTTTCTCTTAGAAGAGTATAAGTGATGGTGCTTGGTAATCACATGAATAACCCAAGATAATCTACTCATCTCAAGAATATTAACTTAATTTTATTGACAAAGACACTTTTCCAAATAAGATGACATTGACAAATTTCTGAGATTAAGATGCAAACATATCTTTAGGAGACATTAGCAGCCTACCATTGTGTCCCAGGGAGAATTCGAGATTATTTGCTTAGGTACTAGAAGGTAGTACTACACCACTTTATGTTTATATTTTAAGCCAAATTATAGAACAGAAAATAATGTCAACCAACAGTTAACATGTGTTGACAATGGCACTCTTGTAGTTTCTTCTGCCTTTCAGTTCCAGGTCACATAGAATAAGTGAAGCATTCCAAGAGTGAGGTCAGGCCACAGTGGAGAGGGTTAAGTCATAGTTTCCTCCGCTTCCCCAGTCATGGCCCTGTGCCTTAAGTGGATTTGAGAATATATTATTGAGTCTGGGCATATACATATCCTCACAAAACAGATTTCTGCTATGACACCAGATTAGACAAGACTAAAATGTAAGCACAAGCAAATGACAAGAAAATGGCAGAGGTGATGACCTTCTAGTTCCTGATGTAATATCCTCTATGACTACTTGATCAACAATTGTCAAAATTATCTAGAAGACCAAAATATAAATTATATCCATTATTATGAAGTATTCTTTTTTCTCTGAATATATTCTGTGTATTTTTATAAATTTTGCTCCACCTGTAGAAAACATTTTGATTTTTTAAGATTTTATTTATTTATTTTTTAGAGAGACAGAGAGCACATGAACAGGGGAGAGGGGAAGAGGGAGAAGTAGACTTCCTGAGGAGCAGAGAGCATGATATGGGACTTGATCCCAGGACCCTGGGATTATGACCAGAGCTGAAGGCAGATGCTTAACCAACTGAGCCACCCAGGTGCCCTGAGTGTATTCTGTATCTTAAGAAACTAGCTAATGAAAATAGAGAAATTAGTGCCAAAATATTAAAATATATATTGATTATTGCATCTTTAGCTCAAATCTAAACCTTGTTGATTTTACTGTTTTATAATACATATAATGCAACTTGACAGTAGTATATATTTTTGGAGATACTTGCATTTGTTTTTATGATAGGATGTGCAATAAAAAAGATTCAGTGATCATTTGTCTACCTCCAGTGTCTGTATCTGTGATTGCTTATTCTACCTGTGTGTTCTCAACTTCACTTTAAGCTCAATCCCTCTTCAATTTCCAACTTTGATCACTTTAGCTATTTTGGCTACATTTATGTCTTTTCCCTTTGACTTGAAATAGTCTGAAGTGACCCAGTTCCAAACCATTACTAGGATACACTCACAGGAAGCATCCAAACACAATAGAATGGTAACAAAAGGATTTAAATACCAAATCATTAGGTCAAATGTAGAAGGTTTTCCCTATCTCTAAAAATAGAATATAAATTCCTTAACAATGGTTAGTAAGTGTTTCTCACACACACACACAAAAGTTGAAAATTGCTAAGTCTCATGCACATTCACCCATTAAAGTTCTGGAGTTTCACTGTAAAGAAACACCGAACAGGTGTCATTTGAACACAAAGCTAGTGTCCCATAGGACACACTATGGTAAAGGGTGCTGTAGATAGAACTTATGTGAGAGATGAGAGGCTTTAAAATCAGTTGTTATGGTAACATTCTAACCATGTTATGGTAACATTCTAACTATCTTAGAGATCTATACTCCTGAAGCCTTTTCCAGGGTGAGTGTTTCATTATTTAATGCAAATGACCTTTGTTTAGTTGAAAGTGTGAGTGCCTTTGTACCCAATTAGAAATCTATATTAGAGAGAGATTGACCTTCTTGGTATTTTGTATCCAATCATTGTCTACTGATGCTCTTGTAGATTAAAAAACTCTTTCACATACCCCAGGTAGCAACACTTTGTGTGTTGGCCCATGGAAAGATGGTGATGAGGTGCAAGGAAGACCTACAGTGTAGCACCCCAGGGCAGACCAGGCATTTGCATAGATTTGTCACTCTGTCATCCCAGATATGAGCTCCAGCTTCAGAGCTAAGTTATGGCTTGGGACCTGTGTTTAAGACAGATTTGTCTGAGTCATAGTTTAATTTCTTACTGGCTATGTGACTTTCCTACTATCTCTGAGACTCAGTTTTAGCATCTAGAAAATAAGATAAATTTCTACCAATGAAATAAGGAAGAAACTCCCAGAAAATGCCTCCCCTTAAGTTTCCTAACGACTTGCATTTCTGCTTCCTTCTTATTAGATTTTCAAGAGTTGACTATGAACTATTGTTTTCTTTCTTTTTTTTTTTTTTTGAACTATTGTTTTCAATTTGGCATTTAATTTATTCTATTTAAAACATTTTCTTAGTAGTGCCTGGGTGGCTCAGTCTGTTAAGTGTCCAACTCTTGATTTCAGCTCAGGTCATGATCTCAGGTCTTGAGATCAAAGCCGACATTGGGTTCTGTGTTGGGCCTGGAGCCTACTTAAAAGTCTCTCTCTCTCCCTTTCCTTTTGCCTCTCCTATCCTGCATGCATGCACGCTCTCTCTAAATCATAAATAAATAAATAAATAAGCTACCTCATTAAGTTACTTCCTCCCATAACTGAATCCTCTCAATATTTGACTTGTCCTGTAAACTCCATGGAGTAGATAACAAGACTCATGGTTGCTGTTGAGAACATTCTCATAAAATGATATTAAAGAGGAAATAATGGTATTAATGAAAACAGGTACTATTATGTCTTTATTATGTGCCAAACATTGGGCTGCCTTACCTAATTCTCTCATTTAATTTTAATAGATTTGAAGATTGGGATCTAAAGTGTTTGAGTCAAATCTGCGATGTTAAAATGGGCGATGTGAGTAACAAGTTAAAATACACAATGCTTACTGAGAAATAAAATATTGATGAAATTGAAAAAAATAACAAATAAAACTATTATCTTAGATTATTTTTTGCTACTTGTTGTGAAACAAATTTGACTAGCAATTTCAATGCAAATTAATATGTTTTTGTTGTAATGATGGTTAAAAATTATTTTTTCCTGTAAAAATACTGGACTATTTAGGAAATAGTTTCAGAATAAACAGATTTTGAGAACTCTGAAGAATTTTATAAGAGGCAGATTGGAAATCATGTTGGTTGATAAAATAACCACTGAAATGCCAATTTTGATTTTATTATTGAATCAAGAGTAGGGTGGCCTGAGCTTTAAAAAAGGAAGGCATGTGAGGAGGAGGAGCAAGATGGCGGAGAAGTAGGAGGTTGGGATAGAGTCGGATCCCAGAAGTTCATCTAGCTAGTTATTAAAACATCCTAAAAGCCAGCATACTCAACAGGAGGGAGAAGAGAGGAAGAAGAGCAATTCTAGGAGCAGAAAATCGACCACTTTCGGAAAGGTAGGACGTTTGGAAAAGTGATTCCAAAGCGACGGGAAGAGAGACCGCGGTGGGAGGGGCCGGCTCCCTGCAGCCGCAGAGCTGCGGAGCACAAAATCGGAACTTTTAGTCTGCTCCGCTGAGGGACATTGCTCCAGAGGCTAGGCCGGAAGTCTGGCCCTTGCGGGAACAGAGTGGTTTCAGGACCCGTGAGATCATAAAGAGACTGGGGGTGGCTGAGTGAGGCAGAGCTCCCAGATATTGGGGCGGAGAAGCTGGCAGCAGAGAAAGAGCCGCGCAGTGCATTTTCAGCTGGGGCTTACCCTAGACCGTGGCCGCGGCCCTTCGAGCGGGGACCACATAAGGCATTCCAGAGAGACCCCCTCCTTCCTCCTTGGGGAGGAGCGGTGCGGGAGTGCGCAGCAGGAATCTGCTGGGTTTGGAGACTCCAGACGGGGCCGTGCGCCAGAGATAGAGGCGCACTGCCACCGGTGGCTGAGCTTGGAGCTTGTGCGG
>JAPYYJ010003618.1:0-11339 GCA_028533885.1 Nasua narica | reverse complement strand
CTATTCTTTTTAAAAGTGAAAAATTAGAGACAATCTGCATGCCTATCAATAAGGCAATGGTTAATGAATTAATAGATATAATAAATATTCCATAACAAGTATTCCTATGCAGTCATTAAAAAAAGAGTTACATTCATTAACAGGAAAAGTTGTACATACAATTTTAAGTGAAAAAATAAGAGTACGGTGGGATTGCATTTCTGTAACACGTTATGAACATTTGCAAGTATATGTATGATCACACATAGAAAAAGTTCTGGAAGGATGTATAACAATCTGTTAACAGTGAATACTCTGGGAAATTGAATTAAGAGACTGCTTACAAGTAAGGAAACCTTACTGTTTACTTCATACCCTTCTGTATTCTATTACATTCGTGTGTTACTTTTACAATTAAATTTTAAGAGGCTCTGTAAGAGGAAAGATAACCTAACTAAATATTCAGATTCACCAATAATTTACACTTTGCAATTTAAGACCCTTTTGAGTTAGTTTAAAATTAAAGCTTTATATTGAGATGTCAGCGAAGAAATTGGTCTCCATTTCTCGAAGGTGGTACCGTCTTTCTGGAGAGCAATTTGGCAACACACAACAAGAGCTATAAAAGCGAGCATATCTTTTGATCCTAAAGCCCTACTTCTGGGAATATATCTTAAGGAAGTAACTAAAAAAGAAAAGAAATTGTATAAAAATGTTTATGGCCACATTATCTGTAAGAAAAAATTGGAAATAATCCAGAAGCAAACTGAAGTAGATTAATAGAATAGACTATTATATCACTAAATAACTCCCAAGAAGACTTTATAGATATGTGAAAAAGCATATGAAATGAAATATTTTGGGAAAGTGGAACCCCAGTACAAACCCGTATATCCACTGATGAGAAGGGACCACAGAGATATGTAAATCCTTACCGTTTTAAGATAAAGGAATTCTGTATTTAAGTACTGTTTTAAAATTCAATAACATACTGATCTTCTTTAATTTAAAAAACGATTTAGCTAGATGACCTAATAAGATTGCTAGAAGCTTCATGCTTTTATAATCTCAAGAAAATGAAACTGCAAGTAGTTTCTTTTACTTCTTTTCTTCTCCCTCTGATGTTATTCAGATTCTTCTCCTCAGCTGAACATTTTCCTTAAACTAGATCCATTAATGAGGCTTTCTATTAGATCATTTTGTTTTGGAAAGACAGAGTAAAAAATTAGAAAAGTAGAAGAGAAAGCAGTGATGTCATTCTCTGTGTCCATTTATATTAAACATTATATAAACAGTGTTTACTTATGCTTAATCAGGCTTCCAGATAGTTCTGGGAAGTAAAGTATCCTTCTTCCCCATAATCTAATGAAGACATGAAATTGAAGGGTTAAATACCTTGCTTAATGCCCCAAGGAATCATTTATAGGACAAGGATTAGAAACTAGGTCTTGGGGCACCTGGGTGGCTCAGTCTGTTAAGCTTTCGACTCTTGGTTTTGGCTCAGGTCATGATCTCATGGACAGTGAGATGGAGCCTGCAGCAGACGCTGCACTCAGTGGGGAGTCTGCTTAAAGATTCTCTCCCTCTGCCTCTCCCCCCACTCATGTGCACTCTCTCTCTCCCAAATAAATAAATAAATCTTAAAAAAAAGAAAGAACGAACGAAACGAGGTCTCATATATTGAGACCCTGTTACTTAGGCTGTTGAGCCTGGATGCCTTTCTGTAGCATGGCAGTACAGGGCTGGGATCAATTCATTGTTTAACAGCTGGACTGAAGGTCAGTTCACTTCTTGTTCACAGTCTGATTATTAGCGCCGTATCAATTTTCTGAAGAGAGATTTCTGGAAGCAATCGTAGAAGCATCTTGTATCACCACCAGATGGAACTGGATCTGGTGGTGACCCACATTGATCTGACCCACATTGTCCAAGGAGAAGTGGTCTTTAGAGAGAAGTTCTACTTCCTCCTTGCTACCTCTTACTTCATGCACTGCCCCTCATTGTTCACTCTTCTCTCAAGTGCAAAATATGAGATCTCAGAAGGAAATGGTGCTGTTGTCAGTTCTAAAATTGAGCAGAATGTTTCCTCAGTTAATAAGTGTAAAATTAATTTGAAAAAGTTTTTATGTAAGTTCTGCGAAATACCAAGATACTGATTTGTGGTCTATTTTGTAATCATGTTTATATCAGTTATTCTTGAGATAATTGTGGTCATTTTAAGCTTTCTAAATTTCTCTAAGAATTATCCTATTTCTGAGATTTAGTGGAAAATATTTACACTCATGAGATTAAAGTTCAAATTTTTGCCCTACCACTTACAAGCTGTGTGACCTTGGGCAGTTTCCTCACTTGTAAAATGGTGATAATAATCCCAGCCTTATCTGACTCCTAGGTTGGTTGGAAGGTTCAGTGAGATAATGTGTGTAAAAATATTTAGTAAACTTTCAGGAGTGTTAGAAATGTTACTGTTCAAGTTTTGAAAGTCATTGAGACCTTCCCTGTTCACAACAATGATAATAAGCATTGAGATACCATTACATCTCTTCAAATGCTGGGATAGTGTCTGAAACACTCTGCCATTTTAGCATGCACTAACCTAGATCCACGAAGAGGCCAATGAGCATTCTGATTGGTATGTTAGTTTGATCTCTTCATTTATACTTTCAGGAAAATTTATGGATGTTTTACGTTAAGAATAGGTTTGTCTGGATACAGCAGAGAAAAACCTAAAATAACATGGTTTGAACAAGTTAGAAGATTATTTCTCTTTTTATGGAAAAGAAGTCTGAAGATAGGCAGTCCCTGGTAGGTATGGTATGCTCCAAAGTGTAATCAGCAATTCAGGCTTCTATCTTTTTGTTCCAACATCTTATCCAGGGATTCCATCTTTTACCTCATGATCCATGGGGACTGAAGGAGCTCTCTATTGTCGTCTGGGGTAAATGAAGGACATCTTTCAGCTGAATCAGTTCCATCTAAAAACTTTCTAGAAGACCCACACAATATTGTGCTTATATTTTATAGCTTAGTCACATGACTAAAGTCTAGGTATAAAATAAAATGAGAAAATGTGATCTTTATGCCAGTGGTCATGAGCCCAGGTAAAAATTGGAGCATATTTCTGAGGGGGAAGAGGTTGCTGGGATTGGCAACCTCTTTGTTCCAGCATTATATAAATATATGGATGTCCTCTGTTATGAATTGCCCTCCCCATTCCTCCCCAACACATGCATGTACACACACATACACCCCTTACATTCACATAGGCACTGCCTATTTAATCTTATTTCCTGGATGAATTAGTCCACTCCACTCCAGTGATTCTGTGCCCAGAATTTCCTTTCTGGTGCCAGTGCATGGTGATCAATACCAACTTCAGGAGAGTGGCCAATTGAGTTCATTAAGCAGAAGGCTCTGTGGTCTTTTTTTCAGTACAGCCAGTTGGTCAATAGAATAAATTGACTGTGTGTGCTCAGCACTATAGTTGATACTGCAAAAGACCCATAGGGATATAAAACAGACGCTTCCTCCTGTATCTGATCTTAATGAATGGGGCCATGATATTCCCAAATGCCCAAAAAGGAACCCAGAAACCATCCTACATTCCCTCTCATCTTTTCTCACATCTAATCAGTGACCAAATTCTATCCCTCTTTTGTTTTGATCTGTCATTCTCATTGTTACTTCCCTAATTCAGGTCTTTGTTATTTCTGGCCCAGACTCTTTCAACAGCTGCTTGTCTTGTATCTGTACCTCTGTACTTGTATCTGTGTGTTTCTCTCTCCAGTTCTTCCACAGTGCTGCCATAGTAATCTTTCAGAAGTAGTAGTCTGATGGTTACTTTCTTGCTCAAACTCCTTCAGTGGTTTCCCCAAATCTGTGCTTCTTATAAGACCCTTTATAATGATGATGCTGTCTAGACTTACCTTTTAGCAAAACTGAACTATTTTAGCTTTTCAGATCCACCATGCAAATATGAAAAATATCTTCATCCTTCTGCCTGTGCTGATATGTCTCTACTGAATATCCTCCCTCAGCTTTTTTATGTGGTAAATTCTTTCACATCCTTTCTCAGCTTCAGTGTTCCCCCTTCCTTTAAACTCTTTCTTGGGGCACCTGGGTGGCTCAGTGGGTTAAAGCCTCTGCCTTCAGCTCAGGTCATGATCTCAGGGTCCTGGGATCAAGCTCGGGCTCTCTTCTCACTTGGGAGCCTGCTTCCCCCTCTCTCTCTGCCTGCCTCTGCCTACTTGTGATCTCTCTCTCTGTGTCAGATAAGTAAATAAAATCTTTTAAAAAAAAAATAAACTCTTTCTCTAAGGCAACAAAGCCGCTCTTACTCTTTATACTTTATACATACCTCCTTCATAACAATTATTATACTATATTGTAATTGTTAATTTGTATGTCTGCTTCTCCAAATAGATGGTAAGCTTCTCAAGGACAAAGACCATGCTTAGGTATTAAATAATTATAATTATTAAAAATTATAAAGGAATATCCTCAATAGTGTTATAATGTAGTTGAGGACATTAACAGATGAAATAAGTGTGACACACTGTCAGTGTGCAGTCAAGTGCTATGCGATAAGTATTAGGAGTTCAGGAAAAAAAGATCACTGGAGTTTGGAGGAATTAGGGAAGGAAACAAAGAGAATGTATCTCCAGTAGGGAGATAGCCCAGTGATTTGGGCCAAGAAAACTAAAAATTCTAGGGATTTATTTTTATGTTCAGCAGTGTTTGTGTAAAGAAATATTTATAGGGGTGCCTGGCTGGCTCAGCTGGTAGAGCATAAGACTCTTAGTCTCAGGGTTGTGAGTTCAGACCCCACTTTGGGTGTGGAGCCTACTTTAATAAATACATACGTACACACATACATACATAAATTTATAATGTCAAAACAAAGTACTACATTAAATTTTGAAAAAATATAATGTTAAATAAACCAAAAAAATGAGAAAGGAAAAAGCCCTCAAAAATACAAGGGATATACTGGTTTAATTTGGAAGTCTCTTATCTATAAAGGTCTTTAGTTCCTTTTAGTTTTTTTCATCTCTGAGGAAATCAAAGTCCCATTGTATAAATGCTTTGTTAATACTATGTATCACTTAAAAAAATCTGCATTGTCTCTGAAATACTCAGCTATGAAGAGGAATAAAATCTTGCCATTTAAAACAACATGGATGGAGCTAGTGACTATAATGCTAACCAAAATAAGTCAGTCAGAGAAAGGCAAATACCATATAATTTGACTCATGTATGGAAATTAAGAAACAAAACAAAGGGAAAAAGAGAGAGAGACAAATCAAGAAACAGACTCTTAACTACAGAGAACAAATTGATGGTTACCAGAGGGGAGCAGGGCTGGAAGAATGGGCTAAATAGGTGATGGAATTAAGAAGGGCACTTTGAGTGGGCACAGGGTGGTATATGGAAGTGTTGGATCACCATATTGTACACCTGAAACTAGTGTAACACTATGTGTTAACTATACTGAAATTATAGTTAAAAAAATAAAATTAAGGAAAAGAAAAGAAAAAGTAGGCAAAGAATTTGAATAGGCCTTTCTCAGTAGAAGATGTACACATGGCTACTACATGGAAAAGTGCTCAGTATTATTAATCACCAAAGAAATGCTTTAAAGCCACGAGATACCAATTCAAACTCACTAAGATGGCTAAAGTAAAAAAGATAGGCAATAACAAGTATTGGCAAAGATATGGAGAAATTACACCCTCATACGTATCTGGTAAGATTATAGAATAATGCAGCCACTTTTGAAAACAGTTTGGCAAGAAAACATACAGTTACCATATGATCAGCACTTCCACTCTTAAATATATGCCCACGAGAATGATAAACATCCACACAAAAATCTATACACAAATATTCATAGCGACATTGTTCATAGTAGCCAAAAGGTGAATACAACTGATGAATGGCTAATCAAAAGGTGGGAAACTCTGAGTGAAATGTATTTGGTAAGAAAAAGAATGAAGTATTGACCCAAGCCACAACAGAAATGAACCGCAGAGACATGGTGCTAAGTGAGAGAAGCCAGTTACAAAAGACCATATTGTGTGATTTCATTTATAGAAAATGTCCGGACTAGGCAGATGAGTAGAGACAAAAAGGAGATGAATAGTTTCCACGGGCTGGGAGAAGAGGGCATAAGAACTGACTGCAAATGGATACTTGTTTTGGAGGGTTGAAGAAATGAAGAAATTAGGTAGTGGGGATGGTTGCACGACACTTTTTTAAAACATTTATTTATTTATTTGAGAGAGAGCAAGAGCACAAGTGGGGGAGAGGCAGAGGGAGAGGAAGAAGCAGACTCCCCACTGAGCAGGGAGCCCAACGTGGGGCTTGATCCCAGGACCCTGGGATCTTGACCCGTGCTCAAGGCAGACACTTAACTGACTGAGCCACCCAGGTGCCCCACATGACTCTCTGAGTATACTAAAAACTGTTGGCTTGTATTTGGTAAAAGGGTGGATTCTGTGGTAAGTGAATTATATCTCAATAAAGCTACTATTAAAAGAAAAGAATCCTCTGGGGTACCTCACTGGCTCAGTCAGTGCTGCATGCAACTCGATCTCGGGTTCGTGAATTCAAGTCCCATGCTGGGGGTAGAATTTATTTAATAAAGAAAAAAAAAAAAGAAAAGGATCCACATTTCCTCAACCTGCAAACTTTTTAACTGTGCATATATACAGTTAATATATGCTTATATATACATATTTAATATGCAATATACATAATGTACATATAAGCATATGTATTCACTGGCTCAAAAAATATATAATAAGGCATACATTGAGAGGAATTGTTTCCACCCTGTCCCAATTAACCCCTTTCTTCCTCTCCTTTGTTCTGTAGACAACTGCTTTTATTCAACAAACTCTTTTATTTTTTTTTAAGATTTTATTTTTAAGTAATCTCTACACCCAATGTGGGACTTGAATTCACAACCCTGAGATCAAGAGTCGCACACTCTTCTGACTGAGCCAGCCAGGTGCCCCTCAACCAGCTCTTTGAAATCTATTGGATATGATATGTTTTGGTTCTTCCAAGTTTCCAGTACTGCTGAGCTTTGCCATTTTTTTTTCCTGAAATGACCTCTTTCTTTACTTTTTCTAAAATAAATTATTTTTCTGCCTTTATCATGAAGGCTTGTAATAATTTGCCTCCTTGGTTGTCTCCAAATTGAAGTTTCATCATAATTCACTAGTCTGATTTTCAGTACTTAGATTATCTTCTAGCCAATCACTATAATAAATAAAGGTAACATTTTCTTTGTAATACCTATTATCACTTATCATAGTTCAAGAAAAAGTTATTTATAATCTTTCCTGGATTACGATTGGGACCAGAGACTTGAATAGACTATCAGTAGAATAAAAGAAGCCTGAATGATATAATCTGACTATTCCATTTAGAAGGTTGGGTCCATTCAGGGGGAATGAAAATTATTTGAGAATAATTTGCCATGACTTACTTTGCCATGACTTATTTTGCTCGCTTTGTACAAAGAAAAACTTTGGCAATATGGTTATAGATGGAAATATGCAGAGAACTTCAGAACTGCATTTGAGCAAGCCCAGGTACTTTCCATCATTGAATCAAGAGTGAAAAGAATGAGGAAAGGCTTAAATTTCTTTTCTAAGTTTTATTTATTTAAGTAATCTCTACAACCCGATGTGGGGCTCAAACTCACAACCCTAAGATCCAGTCACATGCACCTCCAACCTAGCCAGCCAGATGACCCAGTGAGACAGCTAGGCCCCCCTTCAATTTCTTTATCTATAAAATGATGGTAGTTAAACGATATGATCTAAAAACGCTTCCACTCCTTAAGCTTGTGCAATTGAGGGAGCAGTGGTGAGAATAGTAATGAAATGATTGGCTACAGGTTCCAAGTTTAGTACAACCAAGAGAGGCCAGTGGAACAATCTGTGGGAGGACCTAAGTGATTTCAAGTCCTGTTGAAGAGGAATAGTGTGTTCAATGGAAATGGAGGAGGAAATGGAATTTTGGGGTCAAAAGATTTGATGGGCTATCATTGTGAAAGAAAGCCCACCATGTGCTCCTGGGAAGAAAGATGTGGGTTCTGGGTTTTGTTTTGTTTTTTTAACACATAGGTCATAAACTCTCCGGGGAGCTACAGATGAACTGTAGGAGGTTCTTAAATCCTCTAAATCGTGCACAACATATTAAATTATATCCATTTTTCTGTGAGAAAGTATTTGCAGCTTCACGTAGATTCTTATCATAGCCTCACAAAAAAAATCACACTCTTAAAAATGAATGATAAAGACTCTTAATGATGAAAATGGAGACAGGGACACCTCAGTGGCCTTGCAATGCGTGAATACGGTCATTGTGGTATTTTCAGAGTCGGCTAGGTTTCATTCACAAGACCTAGAAGTGAAGGGTGAGAAAAATGTGTAGAAAGAACCAGAAGTTGCCATAAGGCAATTTTGTGTCTTGGCTTGCCGTTACTAGCTGTGTGACCTTGGGCAAATTTTTAACTTTGGTAAGGCTTAAATTCCTTAGGTATAAAATGGGGCTAGCAGGTATCTACCTTAAACGGTGGTGGTGAAGATAAAAAGAGACAACACAGGTTGAGCACATAAGACAGTACTTGGCGCATTGTAGGCATTTGGTAAACCTCTCCCCTCACAGGTTTTAGGTTTTGTGTATCTGGTCCTCAGAGAACTGCTCAGTGATGCTCACACTCAAGAAGACCCTGTCTTATTAAGCGGTCAGTGTGGAGGTTCTTTCCCATGCAGACTTGCCAGCCGGGTGTATACGAAACCCACATGGGACGTGTTGCCTGGCAGCACGTGGCCCTGAGTGGCGGTACATGGCTTGCATTGTAATGTCATCAGTGCAGGGCCAGCTGGCCGAGCGTGGCCTGCCGCACGGGCTGGGGACTCCATCCCCAACCAAACAGCAGCCCGCACTGGGGTTAACAGAAAATGACAAACCAGGCATGGGCGAGGGAGGCGCCAGCGGAGCAGCGGGATGTCCTTTGATTTGCTTCTGTTATTTGCATGTCTTTCTTGTGATGTCTGTGAAATGTTCAGAATGACAAAGTTTTTAAAAGACCTGCTGACTCCGCCTGAAAAATGTGAAAAACCTCCCGTTTAGAGACCTATTATGTCCCGCTAGCCTGCATTTTCTATATCTTTTTTTTCATTTTTTATTAATGCAAACATTTGCATGAAGACAGAACCTTTGTTTCGTAGAGAGTTCATCTGCCCCTGCTGCTTACTGGCCCTGCCATGCGGGAGCACAACAGAACCTTTGTTACGCTTTCAGCAAAGCTGTTTATGAACGGTGGCTTACTGAGGACTGCTTCCTGTGCTGTGTGCTTCCATTTTGTCTCAAAAGAAAAAAAGAAAATAGTTCTTAGGAGTGAAAAGAATTTGGACCTTCTTTTATTCCAGTCTTGGATGTTGAAATGACAAGTAGCCCCCAAATTTGTGAGGAACTGGTAATTGCATCGAATGCATTTTTTCACTTCACCTTGAACATAATGAGGCCCTTAGTAACAATGGACGGAGCAAGCGCTTTCTCAGTGGAATAGAGGGAAGGGACAGTAAAAAGGCAACAGAAAGAGGGGTTGAGAACAGGACAAAAGTGCCTTCCTGGCAGAACCCTAATATTGTAGCAGAATGTGTTTTGGTACTTAGTGTTTCCCACCTGGGAGGCGCAATCCTAAAGTGGTTGAGTTGAATAAAGAATAGCACCACAGTGTATAAATAGTGATACAGTTTATGTATTCATTCAGTAAATATTTGAATGACTGCTATGTGAAGACACTGAATGGTCCTGAGAGTTAAGGGGGATAAAAGATAAATGAGTCATGGTAACTCTCAGTCTGGAAGGATTGGGACGTTTAACAAAGAAGATAACCCATGTAAAACAGAAATAACTCTGTATCAAAGTAGAAAGTGCCATTGGAGATATTTAAAATAGGTGTTAGGGAATTCAGGAAAAGGAAGATTGCTTCTGGGTCAGAGAGAATCGGGGAAGGCTTCGTGAAGGAGGTAGCATTGGACTTGAGCCTGGCGGGAAAAGTAGGCTTGGACGTTGCAACGTAGCTGTGAGTGAGGAGTCAAAACTTAGGTTGGTCTGGTAAAATAGGTCCCAAAGTATATTTCTGTAGAGGATTTTGGTGTTTCGTACTAGTGATTTAGATGATATGGTGAGTGTTGGCATGAGTTTTCTATGTAAACTAAATTAGGGCCTACGCTGTTGCACTCATTCACCCCATGACTTTTGTGCATTTTGGCCTAGGCCTTTGGAGCATCTATAAATATCTACAATAGCATCTTTACTTTCATAACAAAAATAGAAACTCAGAGGGATTATTGGGCATCATTACAGCCATATCCCATAAGCAGGGTGTAGACATAGTTCTAAGTGGGGATTTGACACGTGAGACTCAAGGTTGAAAGAGAATCCCCACTTTCATACAGAGGCAGTATCAAGCAGAAAGGAGAGGATCAGGAATTCTAAGCCCGTGAGTTTTCAGCTACTTTAAATTAGAACTCATTTCTTTATCTTTCTACCATTAGACTAAATGAGGTCCTGTTAGTGTTATATGAGTTGTTAATTTTTGTGAAATGGTTTTTAATATAAAATGACGAGTAATCGATAAGGTACTATATTAGTACCTTGTTGCATTAGTGCTACTCACCTATATATTCACAGTTAATTGTATATTACCAAATATAATTGCTAATAATTTGCAAAAGCATGGTTTTCCCCAAAGGCTACAACTTTTGCTGACTACATAGCACAATTAATTTTCGCCTTGTAGCTTAAAAAACGTTTTTTTTAAAGATTTGTTTGTTTATTTTAGAGAGAAAGAACACGAGCAGGAGGGAGAAGGAGAGAGAACCTCAAGCAGGTTCTGTGCTGTGCTTGGAGCCTGACATGGGGCTTGATCTCACAACCCTGAGATCACAACCTGAGGTGAAAGCAAGAGTCACACACTTAACTGACTGTGCCACACAGGCACCCCTGCCTTGTAACTTTAATACTTCCCTACCTGACATGACATTAGGAGTGGCACTTCATTTTCTCCATGTTTGTCAGCTTATAGGGTTTTATTTAACCTTCTGGAAACCTTCTAGAAAATAGTTTTATGACTGTTTATGGAGTTGATTTGATAATAGCGCTGCTCTATGAATAACTATTTTTGCAAAGCCATTATCATGATGGTTATTACTTGGGTTCTTCGTGTGTCCCCTAGATTGTAACTATGGGACACTTAAGTGCCACTTGGGATTTCTCTGACGTTCAGGGAGTACATTTTGTTAGCTAGCTGAGTGCTTTGAGTTTGGATCTCT
>JAPYYJ010003617.1:0-11340 GCA_028533885.1 Nasua narica | reverse complement strand
TTGTCTGAGAAAGACATTTTCCCTTTGCTCTCCAATTCTCCAGACTTCTTTCTCATTATCTGGAAAAATGCATTTGTAAAGATGCCCTTTTCTATGGCGTCAACATACTCTATTCACTATGGGTTGCACTGAGTCTCATCCAAGTGAATATGCTGAAGTCTTAACTCCCAGTACCCCACAATATGCCCTTCTTAGGACACAGGGTCGTTGAGATGGAATCCGTTAAGATGAGGTCAGGTGGAGGAGGGTGGCCACTAGTCCATCATGACTGGTGTCCTTACAGAAAGGGGAAATCTGGAGGTACACAAATTTGATTGGCCACAAGCAAAGGACACAGAGCTAGGAGAGTACCCTGGAGAGACGCTCCACCATGACCTTCGGAGGGAACATGGCCCTGAAGACACCTTGATCTTGGACTGTTTGCCTCCAGAATGGCCAGACAATAACTTTCCTTTGATTCAGCCCCCAGTTGATGGTCCTTCTTATGACAACCCCAGGAAATTGATACATCTTCCCTTGTCACCTGCCTCCCCACAAGCAGGAAGACCCTAAAGGGCAGAAAAGCCTGTGCTTGCATGTCCTTTGCCACAGGAGGGATTCAAAGACACGGAGCTCTGATCTGAAGGTCATAACATGAGTTTCTCCTCCCTGTTTTCAGAGACAATGCCCTCATAGAAACATCCCAAACCCTGCAATGGCACTGGGGATGGGCCTGTACCAAATCCTTCTAGACAACCCACGCAAAGCAGACCCCTGTTGTTCCCCATGGGCCACAGCTTTGGGTCCATTTTCAGAAATGTGTCCTGGAGACACAAACACTGACAGAATGAAAATGAGGGGTGAGTAGAGCATGAATGATGCTGTTTGTGAAACTCCCCAGGAGACCCTAACTGAGAACCCGGTACCGAGCACCATATAGCTCCAGACTGCTTCTCACATTATAATGATCCAGACTGCTTCTCAAATTATAATG
Source organism: Nasua narica (assembly GCA_028533885.1). Lineage (NCBI taxonomy): Eukaryota > Metazoa > Chordata > Mammalia > Carnivora > Procyonidae > Nasua > Nasua narica. The sequence goes on along the minus strand of JAPYYJ010003617.1, from coordinate 10,367 downwards.
ATCCTGGGAAACATTTGGGCATCCTCCTGAAAGAGCTTCTTTGGGATATTCCACTCTCATACAGGCTTCTGATCACTCTGCATCTGAGAGCTGACTGGGCTCCTCCAGTAGCCTGAACATCTGTGGATACACCCTCCCTCCCAGCTCACCCTGACAATCAAACCACGTCCCCTGCTTCTCCCTGGCAGAAGCTCATCACACATCTAGTGCACCGACATCTCCTCATCACCTCAGCCTCTGAGCTGATGCACTCAGGAGGTCCCACCGTCATCTGCGTGTAGAAGTTCTCTCCATGTGGTGCCTGAGTCTCAGGATGACAGACAGAACATGAGACACCGACAATGGGGAACATTCTGCAAAGCAATGACAGCATTCTTCAAAATTGTCATCATTACTGAGGACAAAGGCAAAGCAAGAGTGGTAACTGATCATGACTGAAGTCGAAAGAATGAAGATAATAAAATAAATCCTTGACAAGAGTGGATCCAAGATTTCAGAGAACAGACAAAAATGACATCATTGTATCACTGCACGAAATCTGTATATGGACCGTCAGTGAAATGAAAGCATGACACTAGTGTTACTTATACATATGTGACACTTCTCTTCTGTTAGAAAGGAGAATGACTTTGGGGCACTTGGCTGGTGCTCGTGGTGGAGGGTGTGACCTTTGATCTTAGGGTTGTGACTTCCAGCCCCATGTTAGGTGCACAGTTCACTTTTTTCCTCATTTATTTATTCATATTCCTTTACAGTTAGCCAACATATACTACATTATTAGTTTTTGATGTAGTGTTCAATGATTCTTCAGTTGTGTGTAACACCCAGTGCTCTTCACAACACGTGCCCATCTTAATATCCGACACCTGGTTACCTCATCCCAACTTCCATTCCTTCTGTAACCCTCGATTTGTTTCCCAGAGTCCAGAGTTTCTCATGGTTTTTCACACTCTCCATGTTTACTTTTAAACAAATCTTATGAAAAAACAAAAAAAGAAAGAAGAATGCCTTTGACATAAGAAGATAAATATTCAGATATTAAGGTGAAAGTGTCCAGATGTTGGAAAAGTATTCTCACATATAACATCAAAAGCATATAAACAGATGAAAAGGAATTTGTGATAAAACAGTAAAGCTTGGTGAATCTGGATAAAGAGATGCTTTGCTCATGGTTTATTTTTTTTTATAACTAATTTTATTTTTTCATGTTCCAAGATTCATTGTTCATGTACCACACCCAGTGCTCCATGCAATACGTGTCTTCCTCAATACCCACCACCAGGCTCACCCAACCCCCAATCCCCTGTTCAAAACCCTCAGTTTGTTGCTCAGAGTCCACAGTCTCTCATGGTTCTTCTCCCCCTCCGATTTCGCCCAATTCACCCTTCCTTTCCTTCTCCCAATGTCCTCCATGTTTTTCCTTATGCTCCACAATAAGTGAAACCATATAACTGACTCTCTCTCTCCTTGACTTATTTCACTTAGTATAATCTCTTCCAATCCCGTCCGTGTTGGTACAAAAGCTGGGTATGCATCCTTTCTGATGGAGGAATAATATTCCATTGTATATATGGACCATATCTTCTTTATCCATTCGTCTGTTGAAGGGCATCTTGGCTCTTTCCACAGTTTGGCAATTGTGGCCATAGCCGCTATGAACGTTGGGGTACATATGGCCCTTCTTTGTACTACATCTGTATCTTTGGGGTAAATACCCAATAGTGCAACTGCAGGGTCACAGGGAAGCTCTATTTTTAATTTCTTCAGGAATCTCCACACTGTTTTCCAAAGTGGCTGCACTAACTTGCATTCCCACCAACAGTGGAAGAGGGTTCCCCTTTCTTCACATCCACTCCAGCACTTGTTGTTTACTATCTTGTTGATTTTGACCATTCTAACTGGTGTAAGGTGGTATTTCAATGTGGTTTTGATTTGAATCTCCCTGATGGCTAATGATGATGAACATTTTTTCATGTGTATGTAAGTCTTCTTTGGAGAAGTGTCTATTCATGTGTTCTGCCCATTTTTTTATTTGATTATCTGTTTTTTGAGTGTTGAGTTTGAGGAGTTCTTTATAGATCTTACAGATCAGACCTTTGTCTGTAGTGTCATTTGCGAATATCTTCTCCCATTCCGTGGGTTGCCTGTTTGTTTCGTGGACTATTTCCTTTGCTGTGCAGAAGCTTTTTATCTTGATGAAGTCCCAAAAGTTCATTTTGACTTTTCTTTCTTTCGCCTTTGGAGACATGTCCTGAAAGAAGTTGCTGTGGCTAATGTCATAGAGGTTACTGCCTATGTTCTTCTCTAGGGTTTTGATAGGTTCCTGCCTCACGTTGAGGTCTTTTATCCATTTCGAGTTTATCTTTGCGTATGGTGTAAGAGAATGGTCAGGTTTCATTCTTTTACATATAGCTGTCCAATTTTCCCAGCACCATTTATTGAAAAGACTGTCTTTTTTCCACTGTATATTTTTTCCTATTTTGTCAAAGATTATTTGACCATAGAGTTGTGGGTCCTATCTGGGCTCAATCAAGTGGAGAAGAGTCAATTATCTTGCTGGTCTCACTTATGTGTGAAGCATAAGGAAAAACATGGAGGGCATTGGGAGAAGGAAAGGAAGGGTGAACTGGGGGAAATCAGAGGGGGAGATGAACCATGAGAGACTTTGGACTCTGAGTAACAAACTGAGGGTTTTGGAGGGGAGGGAGTAGGGGTTGGGCGAGCCTGGTGGTGGGTATTGAGGAGGGCACGTATTGCATAGAGCACTGGGTGTGGTATATGAACAGTTAATCTTGTATACTGAAAAAATAAAAGTATTTGGGGGGAAAATAAAAAAAAAACTAAAAATAGTGATGAAAAAATCAATCAATCAATCAATCAAATAAATCAAATCAAATAAAAAAACAACAGACGAATGCATAAAGAAGATGTGGTCCATATACACAATGGAATATTACTCAGTCATTGGAAAGGAGGAACACTCAAATTCTGCATCAACATGGATGGGACTGGAAGAGATTATGCCGAGTTAAATAAGTCAAGTACATAAACTCAATTATCATATGGTTTCACTTATTAGTGGAACATAAGGAATAGCATAGAGGACATTAGGAAAAGGAAGGGAAAATGAAAGTGGGGAAAATCGGAGGGGGAGATGAACCATGAGAGGCTATGGACTCTGAGAAAGAAACTGAGGGTTTTAGAGGGGAGGGATGGGTTGGTGGATGGGATAGTCCAGTAATGGTTATTAAGGCGGGCACATATTGCAGGGAGCACAGGGTGATATACGCTAACAATGAAGAAGGGCCACATGTATCCCAATGTTCATAGCAGCAATGGCCACAATCGCCAAACTCTGGAGTCAACAGGATAAAGAAGATATGGTCCATATATACAATGGAATATTATTCCTCCATCAGAAAGGATGAATACCCAACTTTTGTATCAATATGGATGGGACTTGAAGAGATTATGTGGAGTGAAATAAGTCAAGCAGAGAGAGTCAATTATCATATGGTTTCACTTACATGTGGAGCATAAGGAAAAACCTGGAGGACATTGGGAGAAGGAAAGGAAGGATAAATTGCAGGAAATGGGAGGGGGAGACAAAGTATGAGAGACTGTGAACTCTGAGAAACAAACCGAGGGTTTTGGATAGGAGGGGGTTGGGGTTTGGGTGAGCCTGGTGGTGGGTACTGAGGACGGCACATATTGCATGGAGCACTGGGGATGGTGCATGAACAATGAATCTTGGAACACTGAAAAAATAAGGTAATTATTTTAAAAAAAGCCAAAAAACTAATGATGTATGGTATGGTGAGTAACATAACAGAAGAAAAAAAAATGCATGGAACACTGGGTGTGTTGCATAAACACTGAATCTTGGAAAATGGAAAAAATAAAATTAAATTGAAAAAATAAAAAACTAAATAAAAATTCACAAGGGTTTACAGATATAAAAGGAGCAAATAAACCCTCAGATACATAAATATATGAATTTTTCTATTAAATGTAAATAGATTAATTACTTTTATTGTTTTTTGACCAAAAATGCAGATTTTTTTGATGTTTTTTTCAAGATAATAAGAGTAGGACAGTAACACTATGACCTACTGAAAAGTCCTGGAGCTCAGTCTCTGAGGAATGCAGTGAGAGGATTTGTGTCACCGAGGGAGCAGAACATCCTGAGGTTCTCTGTACTCCTGCGAAGTGTTGCACAACACATACGGGAACTATGAGACTCTGGTCCTTTTTGAACCCCAACTACTTGGTCCACAAAAGATGCTCTGGCCAGGAGGATCAAAGAGAACTGGAGGGCAGCAGGAAACTGCTTCTGAGAAGGGTCCGGATGGGACAGTCTTGTCCCTCCCAGTCTAGAGAGCAGATTCGTCTCTCACACTCTGGTCTTGCTTTTGAAGTGGATGCCTGGTGACTGAAGGGCCCAGTCAGTTAAGCATCTGTCTTCTGCCCAGGGTCCTGGAATTGAGTACTACATTGGGTCCCTACTCATTGAAGAGTCTCCTCCTCAGCCCCTGTCTCCTGCTCATGCTCTCTCTCTCTCTCTCTCTCTCTCAAAACTCTCTCCAAAATAAATAAATAGAATCTTAAAAGAAATAATAGTGGATGCCCACTGGTCTTGTGCTCATTGTGTTACCCATGTCTGCGCCGAGGAAAAGCTGTGACCTTTCCCAGGACAACCTGACCCACCAGTTCTCACTGGTGTAGTCAAAGACCAGAAGTATCTGTGGTCTCAGCCCGTGATGGCTGCTGGCTGAAATCTTTGTACTGCAAATCCTCTCCATACTGGAGAAAACAGCCAAGGTAGGCACCGCAAGCTGCAGCTCGGAACCACAGAAGAAGACCAAGATGCTGTTCACGATGACTTCCCATCAGAGCCTGGAGGTCTGCAGCAGCAGGCAGTAGGAGTTCAGCACGACAGATCGCAAGGTCAAGTCCATGCTAATACCAAGTGCATCTTTCAATGGCAGAGGTCTCCCTTTGTACCAAAAAGGAATTGAATTCCTTCAATTCCAAGGCTCAGGAGAGGCATCACCACATCCACTGCTAGGTCAGCTGTTGGAGATGGTAGCAGGAGAGCTTTGCACAGAAATAGGAAGAGTTCCAGCACGAATAGGGAGCATAATACCACCCACTCAGAAAAAACAGGATTTCCGGGGGGTGGATGACAGCCCTTTGGCTCTAGACTATCACCTGGCAGTGCCATCTTCACTGTAATTACTCTGTTTAAAATCAAACATACAGTTTTCCTCTGTTCACTAGGTGTTATTTCAGGAGATATGGCAAAACAAAAAAGTTAAAATAGGAAAATGAAAAGCCCATTTCATAGATCTTAAACAATCAAACAATAAGCATGGCAATATATACACATCAGATCCCATAGGACTTCATTTGGGCATTATTATAACTGATACTATTGAAAATTATCCTTAAAGGACAAAGCTCCAATATATTGATTGGTGGATAACAAACATGATTAACTCTACCTTTATATGTATATCTTGGCACAGAGATCATAGAAACAAACAGATCCCTACACACACAACTGCAGGCATGAGTGTGTCAGTATCTACTTTTTCTTTCTTCTTCTTGTGATTTCATCTGATTTGTAGAAACTAATTAAGTGTTTCATGTGATCTACAAATATGGGTTCCATTTTTTGGCACAAAGTTCTACATACAATCCATAAGAATACACATATCTGGGTACCTGGGTGGCTCAGTGGGTTAAAGCCTCTGCCTTCGGCTCAGGTCATGATCTCAGGGTCCTGGGATCGAGCCCCGAATCGGGCTCTCTGCTCAGCAGGGAGCCTGCTTCCCCCTCTCTCTCTGCCTACTTTTGATCTCTGTCAAATAAATAAATAAAATCTTAAAAAAAAAGAATATACATATCTATATCTAGGGACAGATAGATACACAGGTAGAGATAAGATATAAACTACATAAAAATTGCTTCTGGGGCTGTCTGGGTGGCACAGTCCACTGCGTGTTTGACTTGATTTCGTTTCAAGTTGTGATCTGGAGGTTGTGCGATGGAGCCCCACGGTCAGGCTCCACGTCAGTGCAGAGTCGCCCTCAGATTCTTTCTTCCTCTCACTCTCCTGCCCCTCTGCCTCTCCACCATTGCATAAGCTCTCAAGCTCACTCTCTCTTGTTCTGTCTCTCAAATAAAAAAATAAAACCTTAAAAAAAATAGAACCTCTCTCCTAAAATTGAGGAAAATTGAAAATCAAGGAGCCATAAACTCCACATAAACAGAATAGTTTTGTCTCTGCCTTTCAAATGACTCTCCCTTCAGGACTCCCAATTCACTGGACGTCTCCACCACAAACTAATCTCATCACTTGAGGACAAGAGTGTTCACAACCAAACCTCTTTCTTGCCAACAGGCCCAAATCGCCTTCATAAAGGAGAGATAGATCTGCCCTCTACAGATGCCAATTCTATGGAATTCATGTCCTTTTAAATTGTTACAATCACCTGATGTTGTTTAAGAATCAGGTAAAAGGTCATTCTATGCCCTCCACTACTCATTCCAGTTCAATCTGTCCTTTTCTACCCGAAATGTTTACAACACTCATCTCCCAAGCTCCCCTGTCACCACACTTCACATGACTGACTATTGCCCTTCTAGCAGGAAAACTACAAAATGAAAACTAGCTCCCCAAAACTGTACTCACTGACTGAATTCCCCTCCGGTACAATTCTCTTTAGTTTCACTGATGACCTGGCACATGCTGATCCATTTTCATAGTCCTTTTCCTATACTTCCATGCCTACTTCACTTTGGGAAATTGAGGGTGACAAATTTACCTGACACACTCAAAGACTTCTCTATAGTATCCAGATTGCTTCAGGACCTGGTGTTTATAATTCCATAATTTCTGTGCTCCTCCACTGACCATTAGCAAAACTTCAATCACATGACTATTGAGAAGACAATTATATAATATCTCATTACAATTACAATTACGACATATTGCTAACTTTGAAGGAAATGCTCAAGACGTTCTGCTACCTTCTCATCAATACACTGGGGACACCGAGGGGATGAGTGAATTACCAACAGGAGGAACATTAAGGAAATTCCTACAATTTACATATTTCTCATAGGATGAGGGGATTTTATATTCCTTATGCAGCCAAAGCAGACCATGGATATCCGGGGATCCCGGCTCATGAGCAGAAAAGGGTTAAGGGTTGGGAAACACAGAATGATCACTAAACTGGTGTTCACAAGGTACCAGCTGAGATGATCAAAAATACCCAAAACAATATGAAAGATAGAGGAGAGTGTGTTAAAGTAGACAAAGGTGCTCACCAGGAGAAGGACGGTTTTGGTGGCAGGTGATGATGAGGAGACGGTGGTCCTAAGAATGTATTGGACCCTCTGCTTGTGCCTGTACAGGTAGAAGACCATGGAGCTGCTGGCCGAGAGCATGAGCCCCAAAAACACCACATCAGGGAATGATAACAATGCTAAATTCAATAACTCATTGCTTTTGTCTACACGAATACTTGAACACCATCCGAAACTCTTTCTATTCGTGATGTTTTTGTTGTTCAAAGTGATAGTCATAAACAAAGGATACATGATATTTACCAGTATCTGCAAGACCCAGCAGAAGACAACTGAAGGGATAACACATTTGGGAGCTTTCCCTTTAAGCGCTGCCCACCTGGAGCTCCTGGGGCTAATGGTGATGGCCTGAAAGACACTCAGGAGGCACGTGGTGCCAATGGACACACCCCTGCCCATCCCACGAACATAGGGGAAAAATTTGCATCCAAAATCACTGAGGATGTGATACCAGCCAAAAGATGATATTGTGTTGTGTATGCCAACAGAGAACAAGACCAAGATGTTGGCTACAATCAGATTTTTAACAATCAAATCTGTGCACCTTGGCCTACACCCAGTGAAACGAAGGAGGAGATAATGATAAAGAAGAGAAAAGTTCCCCAGGATTCCAACCATAGTCTGTATTAAGACGATGACTCCTACTGCCAGATCCCTGGTGGCCATCCTGACAGTTCTCAGAGACTGATACTTGTCTTCTGGGCTAGAGAATCCTGCATGGGAATATCAGGTGTGGGCCAAAGGATTCATGTCAACTGAAATTCGATATTCTGCACTTCGCAACATTTCCTACTTTGAAATACCACGTAAAGTTCTTCTGTCATTTAGGGCCTTCCAAGACTTACATACACAACCATCACCAAATACTCGCAATGTGTGAATCACTGGTTTCATGGCCACCCAGGTGGTAAGTTGTTCTTATTTCTCACAGATTCATGGGACATTTTGCATTCCATTCCTCATAAAGATGAGGACAACATAGGTACACAGAGGGGAAGTGATTTGTTTAAATTCATTCACCAGTCCAGAGTGGGGACTGGAACCTGGCTGGGCTAGTAACAGAGTTACTGCATTGAATCCTTAATATACAAAAATACTGGTCAGCTGTGGTTCTTTAAATAAACCAATCTCAATTTAGTTATATTTTCATACCTTGTCGTCTGAATTGAGATTGCTACCATATTTAAATTTTTGTTAATGAAGGGTTTTCACATATTATGAAGACTTTTCTATAACCCAATATGAACTTAAATAAAGCTTTAGAGATAGTAATAAACTGTCGATACACTGATTACAGTACTACAAACTGCAGAAACCTGCCCCAGGACAAACTGGATTAAATGAGTGCACGAATGACTGAAAATTAGAAGAGAAAGAGAAAGAATTATTTACTTTCATTCCAGGAACAAATATACAAGGTATAGGAACTCTGCTCAAGAAGCACCACTGCCTGACTACATTGTGTGAGGTAGAAACAAAAAAATGACTACATTCAGATCATATGTGTATCTATTTGTGAATACCTGAATAAATGAAATTAGTAGCTATACATGAACAATGAGTCTTGGAACACTGAAAAATTACATAAAAGTTAAAAAATTAGGGTGCCTGGGTGGCTCCGTTGGTTAGGCAACTGCCTTCGGCTCAGGTCATGATCCCGGAGTCCCAGGATCGAGTTCCACATCGGGCTCCCAGCTCCACTGGGAGTCTGCTTCTCACTCTGGCCTTCTCCCCGCTCATGCTCTCTCTCTCTCTCAAATAAATAAATAAATAAATAAAATCTTTAATTAAAAAAAAAAAGTTTAAAAAAAAGTTAAAAAATTAGTAGCTGTAAAGCAAGATCTGTGAAAGATACGGAAATACAAGACGTGCAAAATGCAATGTACAGAAAAACCTTGTATCTTGTATAAATGACATAGTTTTTGGATTGGTATTCTAATATTTAATAGTAGCACATACAACACAAGATGCATTAGAGGGTAAAAATAATGTCACATATTCAGTTATATTTTTCTAAAATGATGCTTCCTACTAATGGCAAAAGACCCTCCATAACCAACTGAAACACAAATATTTAATCTACAATTAAAGCACTTCATTACATTAAGCACTACATTAAGCTTTCATTCATTTCATTCATTACATTAAGCTACATGAAGCACTTCATAGACCCCGAGTTAAGGAAAACATTTCTACTCCAGCAATTGCGATCTGAACACTGTTTCAGTACATGATCACATGATTTCTCTACATTCATCCAACATTTATTACAAATGTGGAGGTGCTATGCGTGCCCATGTCCAGATCTGAAAATGATGCTGTGGCTCCTAGAACATAGACTGAACAGCAGACTGACTCCAGAACTAAAGTCCTTAAGTACATTCAAAATCAGATTTCTTTGGAGAAAGTGTTGAACTACTATATTGTACACATAAAAATAATATAACTCTGTATGGGAAGTAACAGGAAATAAAATCAAAACTTTAAAAAGTCAGATTTGGGCGCCTGGGTGGCTCAGTGGGTTAAGCAACTGCCTTCAGCTCAGGTCATGATCCCGGAGTCCCGAGATCGAGTCCCACATCGGGCTCCCAGCTCCATGGGGAGTCCGCTTCTCACTCTGACCTTCTCCCTTCTCATGCTCTCTCTCACTTTCTCTCTTACCTAATAAATAAATAAAATCTTTAAAAAGTCAGATTTGACAAGCACTCGGATGAACACACAACAGTCACTGTCTGTGAGGATTCTGCTCTATTGCCTCAGGAGCCATCCGGGGTGGGCATCGGTCTAGCAACCACATCTCTCTTTACTAACTCAGCTCCTGCCTCAGGACGTACTCCCCCTTCATGCCTGGCCTCGGCGCTGGACCACACGCATACACAGAAATCCCCCTTGGTCCAATACGCTCCCTTACCTGGACTCCTGAGACAACTCCTTCCCTTACAGAGTGCACCTCTCAGATATAAAGATACAGAAACCCCACCAACTTCTTC
>JAPYYJ010003616.1:0-11341 GCA_028533885.1 Nasua narica | reverse complement strand
CTGGGGGACTGTGCAGAAGGGAGCCCCGCCTTGTGGTCATTCCAGCACAGAGATGCCGTGCGCGCTCGTTGCCGCCCACGCACCGGCACCGCAGATTGGGAAATACGGAAATACGTTTGGCCAGAATACTTTCTGTATGCGACAGTGCCTGCAAGGGCTCACATGAGTACACACACGACTTTTTTTTCCTGTGCCTAAACATCTTCATTGTCCCCTAAGCACAAGGCCATCCGTTTCCAGCGGGAGGGGTGGGACCGCCAGGCAACTCTTTTATTATAAAGCATTGTCTTCTGTCCCATCCGCGACAGACACTGGGTTTAATTAAGTAAGTGCTGAGTCTCCTTCTTCTGTTTAAGTGGGAATGGAATGAAGATTCTGGGCTCATTCATCTGCTCCGCCTTTGGGGAACTTTGTCTTCCCTGACTCTGCAGATGGGACCGCGGGGGTGGGGAGGTGATGAAGCTTCCCTTGAATGAATGCTGATGCGGCCGCCTGGTCTACTTCTCTGACCCATCAAACTTGGAAAGTATTAAAGTCAGCACTCTTGCATTCCTGAGATCATATCTGCAATCCTACCATTCCCTTTCATGTCCACACACAGGCAAAAGAACCTAAGATTGTTTTCATTTTTAAGAAAGTGTATACCACGTATTAAATGCTTTTATAATTCCTGGAATCTGTTTTGTTTTGTGGTAGAAATATAAAGGGGAAGGTATATAGCAATGAATACGTACATTTTTCTGGTGCAAACAGTCATATGTTCCACATGGAGGCTGGCCAGTGGGCCAGGGACCCTCTAAAAAGTGATTTTCTTATTTAATGTGCACATTTTAAAGTTTGTTTTGTTGAGGACACAATATGAATGACAATGGTGTCTATTTTTGTTGATTGACTAATGTTTAAAAATTTTATTTATTTGAGAGAGAGAGAGAGCAGGCATGAGTAGGGTAAAGGGACAGAGGGAGCGGGAGAAGCAGACTCCCCGCTAAGCAGGGAGCCCAATGAGGGGCTCAGTCGCAGGACCCCTGAGATTATGATCTGAGCCAAAGGCAGACGCTTAACCAACTGAGCCACCCAGGCGCCCCTTTCTTGATTTATTTATATGCCTTTAATAGCTATGAGAGCTTGCAAATCCAACCATTTATTTGTCTTTGGGTATGTCTGTGTGGTATATATGGGAGTGTGTGTGCATATGTGATCTGGGAAAATTCCTGCGTTTTCTGTCTATTTACAGAATACTCTGTATTCAAAATGTGGAGATTTTCCATACACCAGGTCACTCTAACACCAGCTGTGTGTCCTACCATTTGATTCCATTTTGACGTTATCTAGCTGGAGATAGCATCAGACCCCACAAAACTGCCTGTCCCACTTCAGCTGTCAGTAGAAAGTTCCCACTGTCCCCTGTGCTTCAAACCAACTGGCTATGACTTGGAGGTGCCTGGGATCCCCTCTCCCCCTCGGGTTTCATTTAATGTACCAGGGCGACGCACAGAACTCAGGAAAATGGTTTACTTCCTAGATTGCCAATATATTACAATTATCTACCCCAGGAATAGCCAGATGGAAGAGAAGTGTAGGGCAGGGTTAGCGGGAAGCGGGAAGCGATGTGGGGCTTCCCTGCCCTCATTTCCTGCCCTCCCAGCACCTGCACATGGTCACCAGCCAGGAGGCGCTCCCCAAACAGGGTTTTTCTGAGGCCTCATTAGGTAGGCATGGTTGATTCAATCTCTGGCCATCGAGGATTAACGCAACCTCCAAGCCCATCTCCCTTTCTAGGAGGTAGGAGTGGGGTAGGGCTGAAAGTTCCAACCCTCTGATCAGAAGGTTGGTTCCCCTGGCAACCAGTCCCCTTCCCCAGTACCTAGGGGCTTTCCAAAAATCATCTCATTAGCATAAGCTCAGGTGTGGTTGAGTGGTTGAAAGGGGCTCGTCAGGACTAAGGAGTCTCCTTTCACATTCATGGCTCTGACCACTTGGGGAATTGCAAGGGTTTTAGGAGCTCTGTGTCAGGAATGGATGAAAACCAAATATACATTTCTTATTATAAATCACAATATCACAGTAGGCATCTGTATGTTCAGGTTATTGGCCAGTCAATAATAGGAGGGGGGAAAATACCTCGTTTCACCAGCCTCTGAAACTGCATTGTGAATAACATGCAAACCCCCTCGACCTAAGTTATTTTGTACCTTTCTCAGCTTGCTTGTGGTCTGACTTGAGTTTTAAGAAAGCATTCTTTCCTATTGGGGGCATCTTGCAAGTATGGCAATCTTACATTCCTAGGAGAGTTATTTATTTATTTTTCAAGTGATCTCCTCTGACCCAGTATTAAAAACCTGCAAGTATGAGTCCAGAAGGCTTGTTTGAGCAGAAAATTTAACGTTATTTAATTTACATGATTTAGCCAATTTACTGACTAAGGCAATGAGAGAGATTATATGAAGAGTCATTTGCTCTCCAGAGACTGAAAAATCTTCCTTTCCTGCCAAAACATTGTTATGAGAATTTTGTCGAATGTCAGAAATAATTTGGGCATTAGCTCATGAACTTTCCATAACTCGATATACTAATATTCTAGGCTTTTAGTATCTAGTCAGTAGAACTGTCTTTTATAGTTTAAAAAAGTCAATGCTGTTAAAACTCCTGTAGCATTCAAGGTTTCTTAACTGAAATAAAAAATCAAATTTATATTAACTACTAATCTTGGTTGTGTTTCTTACTAATTCTGTAATGCTAAGAAAATATTTAAAGTAGCTTAGCGAAGGAACTGAGAACGTACACTTAGGTGGAAACCAGGGTGGCAATATCTCTTAACTTCGTATTTTGCAGCAAGTTTCTGTCTAAGCATGTGTTTAAAAGTACAAGATGTTGAAAGCAAGAGTTTTTTTTTTAAGGTTAATCTATTAATATTGCATTTGAGAAGGAAAATACTACTTGTCTATCTCTTCTATCAGTCATCATTTTAGGTTACAGGCAACAGAGTCAATTCCGCATTTTTCCTAAGTTTATTTATTTATTTATTTATTTATTTATTTATTTTAGTAATCTTGATATCCAATGTAGGGCTGGAACTCAGGACCCCGAGATCAAGAGTTGCATGCTCCACCAACTGAGCCGACGAGGTGCCCCTCAACTCTGGCTTTTTTTTTTTTTTAATTTATTTGACAGAGAGAGAGAGAGAGAGAGAGAGAAGCAGAGGGAGAGGGAGAAGCAGGCCCTCCTTCGTGCAGGGAGCCGATGTGGGACTCGATCCCAGAACCCTGGGGTCCCGACCAACTCTGGCATTTTTAAGGAGGATAGAAAGGGCAGTATTTTTTATAAGAATATTGGGTAGGTTACGCGAGCCCCAGGAAGGTTGAGGAATCAGGCTGAGGAACACACGCCCCAAATCATGCCACAGAACTGCTCGGAAGGAAGTGTCCTGTCTGCTCCCACTAAGTTTGAAACCACCAGTAGGACCCCAGCACAAGGCTTCAGGAACCCATGGTGCGTCGGGATCCTGCTGGCCCTGGTGCTCCCTCTTGCTGCGGCCGGACGCACTGCACCTGCTGAGACCTGCCACTGTACTCGCTCCCTGAGCCCAGGTCCGGACTAGATGCACCTGAATGGTGTAGCCCAGGTCAACTGCTGCATCCTAGATGCAAGGGAGGCAGGGGAATCACGAGCATCTCATTTTCCGTATCAGGAGAGGGCAAGATTTTCTCCTCCTACCAGGATTCATTAGGAAAGGAATTTTCCAAACCTAGTAGAAGGGCTCGAGATCTGGGTGGCCAAAAAAAAATGAAAAGTGAAACATTCTAAGATGACTTCATTCTCCTGCAAGTAATGGAATAAGGTGGAGAGTCCACAGAAAAATAAAGTCACGGACAGAGCAAATCCTACATCCTGTTGGTTACTTCCGGTTGTAGGAAAACCCAGTCTCCGAACCTTTGCTTAGGTGATTATTCAGAGACGCAGCATGTGACCTGCTAAGAAATTTTCATGCCTATCATAAGTAGTGGAGTGTGCTTAATATAACTTCCTATGTACCTGGAATCCCAAAGATTCCTTAGTATTGGGTTTACCCTGAATTATTCCAGGGCTGCGGGGATCACACTATTCTTGGGTCCTTCCTATCTCATCTTAAATCTTAATGCTACATTTCTATTTTGAAAGGACCTCTGGCTGTACTGCTTAAATTCTACTTACGTTCTTCCTCTCGTTTCTTCTCCTAGGAGCAAGGCTTCCTCTTTTATAAATCTCATGCTTTCTTGGCCATTTCTCATTGAAGGATAAGAAGAGAAAGGAAGAGATGTTGGCAGAATTTCTATAGTCTTGTTTTGTGGACAATTAGAAGTGATAATCTATTTATTAAGTTTGAAAATAGAGACAAGTGAAAGGAAGGAAAAATATGTCACGATTTTACTCTGAAAGCAAGACCACTGTTAATATCTTGGGCTATTAATTTTCAGTCTCTGTGCAAATGCAGACCTTTTTATGGTAACTGTCAAACTGCACACAAGCTCCTTCTCAGGTTTGACATAAGTAGGAATTTTCCAGTTATTTCCATAATCTTCATGAATGCTATTTTAATGGCTATTGTTAAAGAGAGAAACACATGTGACACTAGTTAAAATGGTAGGGCAGACGTTATTCAGGATTACCGAACAGGTGTAGGGATGGCTGATGGCTGAAGTGGGGTTTTGCAGTGGTGGGGAGAGATTGGGCTCCATGGTGAATAGGGGCAGGAGAAGGGGGGATCTGAAGCCAAGGGACAGAGTAGGGAGGTTGGTGGATGAAAATTACTGAGAGGTTAGGGTTCTTCTGGCTCAAGTAGCCTGAGAGGGTTCCTCCTGCAGACAGACGAGGTGGTCAGACATCTGTCTCCTGGGGGTGGAGGGCCTGGGGGAGGGGAGCGGATTCTGAGAGTCCGGGTTCTGGCTAAACTGACAGAGCAGGATTCTTGCTAACATGGGGCACTTGGGGAAATGTGCCAGGAAGAAGCCAAGGTGACAAAGTGCTCAAAGGAGCTGGACTAGAGCAGGTCAGGGAGAGTGTCTTTGTCCCTGAATACAGCTCCCTCGCGGGGGAGTCGTATTTAGCCATGGCCGCTGGGTCACTTTTCTCCAGCATTCCATGATTAAAAGGACTGTCACTAGATGCATATTCGTGCATGACATAGTTTCTCATTTAGAGTCATTTTTCAGCAGTAAAATAGCCGCGTCCAAGTGTGTGGTGATTTCAAGGAATAATTCCTATCCACTTCCAGAAAGCTTCTGCCACCTGACGTCCTGCTTCCTCTAACAAACGCTGATTCCACCAGAGTCCCCGGGGTTGGTAACTTGAAGAATCGTGTTCTGTGATTTTGGGTCTTTGCTGTTCTTTTATTCCTGGTGAGGCTGACATTCTTCAATGTGCGTGATTCTGTCCCACAGTCTGTAGAGTGTAAGGGTCTGGTGGGCAGAAGGTGTGTCTTACTTATCCTTTTACCTGCAGACTTTGGCTCAGTGCCCAGCAGCTGCGGTGCCCTGAATCATACTGGAGGGATGAATGACAGAACTTTATTGTCTCCTTATGAATTTTCTCCACTTATCTACTGAGGGCTTTCAATGAATATCAATCTAATTGTAAAGATTAAGATTTTAAACCCTTCCATTGGGGCCAAATACTTTGAGAGGAATGGGGATCTGTAAAGGAAATCTTTCTAATAACTACACACTATCTTGCAGGTTGTCTCCATGGAAACTGAAGCCTTGAATGAGCTAGCCAAGCACCTAGAAACAGAGTAGATAATAAGTATCATTTCGCTCTGTCACTAAACTATCATCAGAAACTTAAAAGTTTCATAACACTGCTTTGATAGAAATTGTCTTGTAATAGAAGGGGTCTTAAGAAATTAGATTTTTAATTATGGATGCATAGCACCAGGAAGCCAAAAGGGACCTCTGACTATTGGTTCAGAGACCCCTCTGGAACTCACCAACAACCCAGCTCCTAGAGAACTAGAGAGAATGTCCTCCCCTCAGGCTTTCCCAGCCAGCAGAAAGGGCTCTCCTCAGTGGCAATTAGTGGCACAATGAAAAAAATTTACAACCTGTCAACAGTCACATTCTCTAGAAACTCTGGGATAATTAGAATGTCTGGAGACGGTTTCTTTTTTTTTTTTTTTTTTAGTTGGTTTCTTTTTAACCCTTACACATGGAGAGGCATTTATCCACTCCCTTGGAGGTCTTGGGTTTTCAGGGACTACTAGCCATCAACTTTCAATTCACTTTGCAAATGTTTCACGAAGACCCTTAAGACTCTACTGAAATCTACTAAGTAATTGATCTCACTATCCAGGTAAAACCTGCAAACAGTCCTTTTTATCGTAGGGACCTAGATAAAGCTTAGTCAGCAAAGGATAAGGGGGCTTTGCCTGAGATTTGTTGGGCATCCAGAGACCCACACGATTGTCAGTGGGTTCCAGCCCTGACCAGGAATTCCTGTACTTTTATCCACAAGCTGATTGCAATTGGTAGCATTCAACCTTGCCTCATGTGTACACGCTCCTTTCCTGAGCCAGCAGGCATGCATTTCTTAAGATGCTGCTGGGACATTAAAACCACTTTTAGCACAAGCGGAGGAGCTCTGGGCACAAAGGACATGGAGGAAGCCGGGACACCGTGGTTCCGATGCTTGCATGAGCCTGGGGCAGCGGCACACAGCTGCCCTCAAGCCAGCCCAGGTTCTGTCCTGTTCTAGATTTGGTCCCAAGGTGCCCGCGGAGACAGCTGATCTTCTACTCAGGCACCTGACAAGCATCAGCTAGTCTGCTGCGAGGCCGGCCTCATGGTCTTGTGAGGACATTGCTTGCGGCTGCTGAGTGTGGTGGGAGGTAAGTGTGGACGTCGCTCAAGGCCAGTGGTTCCCAGTGTGAAGCCCTTCATTCTTTAACCAGGGGACCTCAGGTACTTCATCCTGTGAGACTGGGGTCCCACTGGGAAGTGAGGTTAATTCAAGATTCCTCAGTATTGCACTACAGGGAACATTCGATCATATAATGAATCTCCACACAGAATGTTGGGACAAAGAAAGTGCTCTAAAAATAAAACTCTCCATGGCTTTCCCTTGTCAAGGACTTACGGATCTTCAGGCCACCGCCCTGCCAGACGAAAAGAGCTTTCCTGGTGGGATTTCAGGCAACAAAGTTGGGAAATGTATTTGGGGAAACCATATCTGGGCTCTTCCAATCCTAATCCTGTCTTACGTGGTCGGAAAGCAGTCTGTGGTAGCAGCTCCACGTGCAGACCTAAGGTCCTAATTTGTCTTGCATTCCTGGACACGAAGCAGAGTTGGTACTAACTGTATTATAATAATCACTGAACTATTTTAGAAGCTTTAAGAAAATTTTAAACATCGGCTCAGCATCTCTTATTGGATTAGCATTGTTCTTGCCCTGGCTTGGCCTGCTAGGAACTGTGTTATTGTTCTGTTTAGAACTTCTGGATGCAGAATGCCTGCCCACCATAATATAAATTCCTTTTATGGCCTGAGAAGATTGGGATGTAAAGAGGAATTAGAATCTGGACATGCTTGTGAACACTTGGGGTTAACTCTTGCTTCCATAAACCTTGACTTCGCCATGCGAGCTTGTGTGTGGTTGAAGCCGAACATCGAAGATTCTGTCATTAGACCAGGTCTTGGGTTAAATCCACTGGGAGAATTTAATTCTCAAATAAAGCTTAAAGGAAACACTAAAGGAATAACAGTTATTTTATTGTTTGTTTTGATTAGAAACAGCTCTCTGGGGAGCAGGTAGTTTTTCTTTGCTTCTCTTCTTTTTTTTTGTCATTTGTCATCTTGTATGCTTTACTTTATCATGTTAAATATTTATTATTTAATACAGGAAAGTAATAAGAGAAATGGTCTCACTTTTCCCCAGCCGTGTTCCCTCTCTGGGGTAATTACTTTGATGAGTGCTGGAGGGTACAATCTTCCCAGGGAGAGCTTCGCTGGCTGGAGAGAGAATGATCGAGATGGCTCTTGCTTTCTGGTTTTGTATTCCCAGAGCTCTCGTGGAAATAGTAGATTGTAGGCGAAGGCAAAATGAAATTTTAAATCACAAATCCTTTCATTAGGAGACGAGCTTATTTCCGGACGCAGGGAGGGGAGGGGGCGTTCGTCAATTCTAGCCGCAAGTCAATATGGTGCTTACTTACTTAACGAGCTCCATGTGCACACAAGCCATACAGAATTTCCAATACGGGAAAATGTACTGTGCGGCTCCCTAGGCTTGTCATTTGCCAGGCTGGAATGTGTAGGAGTGGCCACATCCACCATAGGCGTATGTAAGGGCGTCGGCCATACTAAGCGTACAAAGCCATCAAGTGTGTGTTACATTTCTGAACTCATGAAACATGAATGTTCTGGGGCTAACTGCCCTCCAGGCCCAGGAGTGTGGAATAGAGATTCTTAAACATAAATAAATAATTAATTTTATTTTATTGTTTCAGTGTTCCAAGATTCATTGTTCATTTACCACACCCAGTGCTCCATGCAATATGTGCCCTTCTCAATACCCACCAGCAGGCTCAGCCAACCCGTCACCCCCCTCCCCTCCAAAACCCTCAGTTTGTTGCTCAGAGTCCATAGTCTCTCTTGGTTCATCTGCCCCTCCGATTTCCCCCCATTCACCCTTCCTTTCCTTCCCCCAATGTCCTCCATGTTTTTCCTTATGCTCCACATGTAAGTGAAACCATAGGATAACTGACTCTCTCTGCTTGACTTATTTCACTCTGCATAATCTCTTCCAGTCCCGGCCATGTTGATACAAAAGTTGGGTATACATCCTTTCTGATGGAGGCATACTATTCCATTGTATATATGGACCATATCTTCTTTATCCATTTGTCCGCTGAAGGGCATCTTAGCTCTTTCCACAGTTTGGCGATTGTGGCCATTGCTGCTATGAACATTGGGGTACATGTGGCCCTTCTTTGTACTGCATCTGCATCTTTGGGGCAAATACCGATTAGTGTAATTGCAGGGTCATAGGGTAGCTCTATCTTTAATTTCTTCAGGAATCTCTACACTGTTTTCCAAAGTGGCTCCACCAACTTGCATTCCCACCAACAGTGTAAGAGGGTTCCTCTTTCTCCACATCCTCTCCAACATTTGTTGTTTACTGTCTTGTTGATTTTGGCCATTCTAACTGGTGTAAGGTGGTATCTCAGTGTGGTTTTGATTTGAATCTCCCTGATGGCTAAAGATGATGAACATTTTTTTCATTTATCTGTTGGCCATTTGCATGTCTTCTTTGGATAAGTGTCTGTTCAAGTTTTTTGCCCATTTTTTGATGTGATTATCTGTTTTGTGAGTGTTGAGTTTGAGGAGTTCTTTATAGATCTTAGATATCAGACCTTTGTCTGTAGTGTCATTTGTGAATATCTTCTCCCATTCTGTGGGACATTCTGCCTGTTTGTTTTGTTGACTGTTTCCTTTGCTGTGCAGAAGCGTTTTCTCTTGATGAAGTCCCAAAAGTTCATTTTCACTTTTGTTTCCTTTGCCTTTGGAGACATGTCCTGAAAGAAGTTGCTGTGGCTGATGTCAAAGAGGTTACTGCCTATGTTCCCTTCTAGGATTTTGATAGATTCCTGTCTCATGTTTAGGTCTTTTATCCATTTCAAGTTTATCTTTGTGTATGGTGTAAGAGAATGGTCAAGTTTCATTCTTCTATATATAGCTGTCCAATTTTCCCAGCACCATTTATTGAAGAGACTGTCTTTTTTCCACTGGATATTTTTTCCTGCTTTGTCAAAGATTATTTGACCATAGAGTTGCCCTGGATTCTAGGACCCATTACATCTTTATCTGTAAAGTCTTTCCTGATTTTCCCTGCCAGAGTTACTCTTTCCTCTTCCTTTCCATGGATGGAGAAGGCCTTGAGGGCAGGTGTGTATCCTTTGACAGGATGCCTCTGAGACCTTCGTGTGCATACGGGTCATCTGGGGATCTTGCCAAAATGTAGGTTCTGATGCAGCGGGTCCGAGAGTCCAGACTTGTTCTAACCAATTATATTCACGTTTGAACTGAGAATCGCACCTCTCTTTTTTAAAATAATAATGACAATAACAAACATTTCCTAGATGTTTCCATCCTATTTGCTAAGCTCTCCTCCAGGCACTGTGCACAGATAAACCCATTTCATTTCATTTTTAATTATAAGTATTAATAAAGATAGGATGCATGTGCACAGAAATAAAGTGCGTGAGATCCCGTTTCCGTAAAGACAGGCTGACTCAAACCCACAACGGCTCCTTGCGTGGTCACATATCACCCTCCTCAGGGGATCCCCTTGGGTGATGGCTCTCCTCCATGCAGGGACTGGAGGACCCAGTCTGCTTCCATCTGGGGGCCCTCCCTTCTCCAAAATGAGGCTCCCACATCACTGTGCTTGGCTGTCTCACAGGGAAGAGAACACTAGCCTGTGGGAGCCCGGGGTGGGGGAGCAGATCACGCCTCCCCTTCCCTTTGGCCCTGACTCAGGCACATGGCCATCCTTAAGGAGGAGGGGGGAAGAGGAATTTGGGGGGAATATGGTCTGAGTGTGACTTATCTGGATACCTGGACTTGTTTATTCCTTTCCCACCAATGTCCAAGGACTCGGTGCTGAGGCCCGTGTGTGGTGAGGGAACGGGTGACTCGCCACCAAGGTGAGTCAGGAGGGACAGGAATGGGTGTATCTATGCGAGGAGATCCCCGTGGTGGGAAGCTCTCAGCTTTCCCGCAGGGGATCCCCTGGTGGGAAGCTCTCAGCTTTCCCGCAGGGTGCAGAGTGGAAGGGGAGGCAGCAAGGATCTGTGGTGCCTGTGGCAGGTCAGCTGAGATCTTAGAGGGGACAGCAGTTACAGGGAGAGGGAGTTGCTGGGTTTCGGGAGACTTATCCCCGGGACCTAGGGAGGGCTGAGGGGGGCTCAGGGCGATAGCCGAGGGGCTGTGCTGCCCATCCCTTCTCAGCTCCTCCTGCCCGTGGGGAGTTTGCCTCCTGGGGGGCCTCGATGAGCCAGTCTGAGGTCCTCGCCTGCTAGCTGCTCCTCTGGCCGTCTTCTCTGTGTGGACTCCGCCCGCAGCCCCCTCCGGCCACTGCCCTGCAGTCGGGGTCCTGCCTGCCGCTGAGCCTTTTAATGCGCGATCCTCTGCCCCCCCCCCCCCCCGCACCTCCTACAGCTCCCTCCACCCTTGACCAGGGCCCTCGCTCCCGCTCCCTGCCTCTCCTCCACGCAGTTTGCCCATTCTGCCTGGCTGGTTCCCAGCGGCCTCGAGCCTGGTCTGACCTGGGCATCGATGCCAGTTTAGATCCTCCTTCCTATGTGGTTGG
>JAPYYJ010003615.1:0-11343 GCA_028533885.1 Nasua narica | reverse complement strand
TGAAATTGGTGAGGAAGAAGTAAAACTTACTATTTGCAGATGACGTGATACTCTATAGAAAACCCTAATGACTCCATCAAAAAACTATGAGAACTGACAAATGAATTCAGTAAGGTCACAGGATACAAAATCCATACACAGAAATCTGTTGCATTTTCATAGCCTTATACTAAGGCAACAGAAGAAGAAATTAAGAAAATAATCCCATTTACAATTACACTAAAAATAAAATACCCAGCAATAAACTTAACCATGGAGATGAAATAGCTATCCTGTGAAAACTATAAAACACTGATGAAATAAATTAAAGAAACAACAGAATGGAAAGATATTCCATGTTCATGGACTGGGAGATTAAATATTGCTAAAATATCCATACTATGCAAAGCAATCTATAGATTTAATGCAATCCCTATCAAACTACTGACAGCATTTTTCACAAAACTAGAATCACCCTAAAATTTGTATGGAACCACAAAAGACATAGAGGAATCTTGAAAAAAAAAAAACTTGGAGGTACCACAATCACAGATTTTAAGATACACTACAAAGCTGTAATAATACAATATGGTACAGGCACAAAAATAGACATATAGATCAAAAGAACAGAAGAGAGAGCAGAGAAATAAACCCATGATTATTTGGTCTACTAACCTTTGATAAAGGAGGCAAAAATATACAGATGGGAAAAAGACTTTTTTTAATAAAAGGTGAAATTTGGACTCCTTTCTTATACCATACACATGGATTAAAGATCCCAAACCATAAAAATCCTAGAAGACAGCAAAGATAGTACTTTCTCTGAGACTGGCTATAGCAAAATTTTTCTTGATCTGTTTCCTGAGGCAAGGGAAACAAAAGCAAAACTCAACTATTAGGACTTCATCAAAATAAAAGGCCTCTGCACAGCAAAGGCAATGATCAGCAATACTAAATGACAATCCACTGAACAGAAGAAGATACTTGCAACTGGTATATCTGATAAGGAGTTCCTATCCAAAATTATAATGAACTTCCACCATTCAAAAGCAAAAATCAAATAATCCAATTAAAAAAGGGCAGAAGACATGAACAGACATTTCTCCAAAGGAGACACACAAAACAACAACAGACACATGATGCTCAATATCATTCATCAGCAGGGAAATGTAAACCCAAACCACAAAGTGTGTCTGTATCACCTCCCACCATCAGAACGGCTACAATCAACAACTTAAGAAAGAAGTGTTGGGGAGGATGTGGAGAAAGGGGAACCCTTGCGCACTGCTGGTGGGAATGCAAGCTGGTGCAGCCACTCTGGACAACAGACTGGAGGTTTCTCAAAAAACATTGAAAAGAGAATTACCTTCTGATCTAGTAATTCCACTGCTGGGAATAGGAAAATACTAACTAAAAAAGTTATATGCACCCCTGTGTTTACTGCAGCTTTATTTACAATAGAGAAAGGACGTTAGCAACTCAAGTATACATCAATAGAGGAATAGAGAAAGAAGATGTGGAATATGTATACAATGGAATATTACTCAGTGATAAAAAAAGAATGAAATCCTGCCATTTGCAGTACTATGAATGGATCTAGAGGATATAATGCTAAGTGAAATAAGTCAGTGAAAGACAAGTGGCACATGATTTAACTTACATGTGGAATATAAGCCACAAAGAAAATAAACCAGACAAACCAAAGAGCACTCGTAACTATAAAGAAAAAAACTGATGGTCATCAGAGGGCAGGTGCATGAGGGGATGGGGGAAATGGGTGAAGGGGATGGAGAGTACACTTACCATGATGAGCACTGAATAATGTACAGAATTGTTGAATCACTATATTGAACATATGAAAGAATACAACACTGCATGGTAATTATGCTGGAATTTAAAAAATAATTTTGAAAAGATTGGTAAAACCTCTATGGGAAAAAATAATAAAACATTACTGGCTGACATTCAAGAAGATCTAAACAAAGAGAAAACATCAAGGAACTAGAAGTCTCAATATTATAAAGGTATTAATTCTACACAAATCATTCTACAGTTTCATAATTACAAAAAAATCTTTTATTTTGGTTGCAAGGTGATTTTGAAATGATATGGAAGAACAAAATCATCCGGACCAACTAAAAAGCTCCTGAAGACCAATAAGTTCTGGAACTTAACAGATAATCAAATGTAGTCTAGTGTTATCATTACCGAGAGGATATGATATTGGCAAGATATGGACAAGGGGCCCAAGTAAAACAGAATGGAATCCATTATATAGGTATTACATACCTACTTTATATATATGACTGACAACAGTGGTGGCACTGCAGCTTACTGGGTGGGAGGAAGGGGGACTTTGCAGTAAGTAATGATGAGACAACCAGATACAACATATGGAAAAACGAAATTGGACCTTTATCCACCCCTCCACACATCCCAATCAAGTACAATACTCTAGAAGACGATATAGGAAAATATCTAAGGATAGAAACATTAAATAGGAATGTGAGATTATAAATACAAATGAAACATTGATAGATTATATTAAAATACTCATCTGCTCATCCAATTACCATAAAGAAATAAAGGTAAAGCGATGAAACTAGAAAAAAGGAAAATTATTTTTAGTATATGTAACTGACCAGAAATTAGTATAAAGAATGTAGTATTTTTACTCTCATAAATCAATAAAGGAAACACACTCATTCGTATAAATTCGATGCTACAAATAACTGAACTCATTACTAGCCCACATGTTTTACAAAGCAAAACAAGTGACCGATAATCATAGGGAAGTGCTCATAGTTCACCAATCATCACGGAGAGGCACACTGTGGCTATGAGCAGATAGCATTTCCACTCTCTGGATGGGTACAGATGTGTAAGTCTGAAGACATCAAGTGCTGGTGAGCGTAAGAGGCAAACAAAACTCTTTTACTCTGCTTGAGGGTGAGTAAGTCAGTGCAGCCCATTTTAGAAAATATTTCTTTTATAAAGTAAAGGTGAAGGTACACATAGCCTATGACCTAGCAATTCCATGGACCTAGACATTTGTCTTAGGACAGTGCAATCCAAACTTTTTGATTGCAAACAGCAATAAAAAAGATAGTTGGGGTGCCTGGGAGGCTCAGAGGGTTAAGCTGCTGTCTTTGGCTCAGGTCACGATCCCAGCATCCTGGGATTGAGCCCTGTGTTAAGACTCCTGGCTTAGCGGAGAGTATGCTTCTCCCTTTCCTCTCCCCCTGTTCATTCTCTCTCTCTCTCTCTGTCTCAAATAAATAAAATCCTTAAAAAATTGTTAAAAATATTTAAAAAACAGCTTACAAAGTGCCCCAGTGTATATATGTATGGACAGAGATCGCTATAGAATCCAAAAATCCATGTAAGTGTGTACTATATAAAACTCAAAAGTACAACAAATAAACTGTTTCATGCAACATACCACTCATACATATAATATTATGTTAAGGGTAAATAATTCCTTTTAACAATGAATGCTAGTCATTGATTCCATGATTCACTAAATGTGTTTCAACCGCTAGCTTCAAAAATACTACCTGAGAGAAACTTGTTCATGCGCACCAGGAGACCCACACAGCAAAGTCCACTGAAGAACAGTGGCTTACTGAACCACAGAAAGTAGCGCAAGCATCTGGAGACAGAAGCGTTGAGTTACCAATGGTGTAGGCACATGGTGGATTACACTACCGTGCTGAAAACGAATAAACCTGTTATGTGAATCTACCCACACTGCCCTACAATTATATGACTGATAATGTTGAAACTTCCTTTCCCTATTTCTGTCCCTCCATCCTTCCCATTCATGCACCCTTCCTATTCACGAGCATTCACTTTTCTTCCATTTAAAAAAATTCCTGAGTTTTTATTTAAATTCCAGTTACTTTACATGCAGTGTAATGTTAGTGTCAGGTGTACAATGTGGTGATTCATCACTTCCAAGTATCAGCAGGTGCTCATCACAGGTGCACTCCTTCATCCCTATCATGTATTTCTCCCATTCCCCACCCACCTCCCCTCTGCTGACCATCAGTCTGTTGTCTAGAGTTAAGAGTCTCTTTTTTTGGTTTGTATTTGCTAAGGGAATTAAGTCAGAGAAAGACAAATGGCATCTGATTTCACTCATATAAATTTAAGGAATAAGCAAAGGGGGGAAAAGAGAGAGGCAAATCATTGACTTCCAATATAAATCTAAGTCTATCACTACATGCGGGATTACTTCATGTTTTTTAAAGTGACATAAATTTTATCCTATTGCTTCCATTTGCAACTGGCTTTTCCAAGATTTCATTTATCTGAGAGAGAGAGAGAGAGGGAGAGAGAGAAAGAAAGCATGAGCAGGGGTGGAGGAACAGAGGGAGGAGAAGTAGACTTCCTGCCAAGCCAGGAGACCGACGTGTGGCTTGATCCCAAGACTCTCAGATCATGACCTGAGCCAAAGGCAGATGCTTAACTGACTGAGCCACCCAGGTGTCCCTGCAACTGGATTTTTAAAATCTGTTTTGGAAGTGTATTAATACATGGGGCCTCACTCATTCATTTCAGTTGCTATGATTTATCTTTCCATTTATCTACAAACACTTATGTTCTTTCTGAATCTGTTAATAATACATAGTAGAGAATTAAACAGATCTCTACTCCTATGGTATAAGAATTTCTCTACAATAGGTATTGTTTCTGAAAGGTATTGATATCTTCGGATTGACTCTATGAAGTCAATTTCCTCTAAAGGGGGAAATCAATTTAAATCTCATTGGAAAGGTTCCCATTAAACCAAGTCTTCAGCAACACTCATCAGACTTCTAGATTTTGCCATCATGGGTATAAAGTAACAGTTTTGTGTTTTCATTTTTCTGATTACCAGTGAGTTTAGACATTTTTTTCTGTTTGTTGGCCATTCAACTTTTTTTTTTTTTTTTTTGGTTAACTAATTGTCATGCCCTTTATTTCTCCATCGGGTTTTTTTTTTTATTTTTTTCTTATTGATTATAAAGTTGTTATCAATTCTAGATAACTTTGTAAGTATCTGCTCCCTGTCTGAAGCTTGTCCTTGGCCATTGTTCATGTCTTTTTGTACCAAAATTTTTATTTAAATGCACTAAAATTTACCCAGTCTTTTTTCTTATGCTTCTAGATGCACTTAACATAATTATCTCAATTAAGTTTCACATCAGCCCTACAGTTTAGGTGCAACTATCTCCATTTTTGCAGAAAAGGGACTAGGATAAAGGGTTATGTAATTTTCCCACAGTCAAATACTGGTGGGGTTTGCATTCAAGCGCAATTCCATAGACTTCCCAAGCCCATGCCCACCTATCCCACTCTGCTCATCTCTCTCCTTTACAGAGGTAGCAAGTTCAAGTGGTGGGGACAAAATGACAGAGGGGAAAAGGCACACATACGCGCAATTTAAAGTCATCATCACCAGATAGCCAAGTAACTACATGAACAATAAAAACTTATTTAATGCTCTACTGATTCAGAGACACAAGAAATTGTGTTGGCCTATCTTGTATGTCTGGATTTTCCTACTAGAGATTCTCAATGAATGATACCCATCTATAATTTTATTATCCATTATGTTTATCATTAAGAAAAAGTAATAAGCTGTCTAACAGTTTCAAGATAGAGTCAATGGAACTGCATGATCATATGTGATAGGGCCCTGTCTAGGGCTCATTTGCTATCAAAAAGTAGCTTCTTATCCAGCACCTGCCATGTGCCATTCATGAACCATGAAGTTTTGAGAATGGTTTCAGAGATCTCAAAGACACTCAAATGTCTTGCTGTCAGTACCGCAGAGTCAAAACTGCATCAGCTTTGGAGCCAACAGAAATGGCTCTGAGTCGAAGCTCCACCTCTTACTATCTATGTGATCATAAGCCAGTGACTTAACCTCTGGGACCCTCATTTCTAGGAGTCGTGAGTGGAGATCAAGAGCAACAACCTTTCGGGGTTACTGTGAAGACAGGCGGGCTGGTGCGGGAGCACTGGATGGGGCTGGAGGGCTCTCAAACATGGCGGACAAATGACTGGGGGTGGCGATCAGTGCCCCGTCAGCATGCGTGTTGTAGTCTGCATCCCAACTTGCTTTCGTGTTCAGGGAGTGCATACCAGTGACGTTTCCGTCAAATAAGAGTATTTTCCCCCCTCCTGGTTCAGAAAACTCGGCCGGTGTGATTTAACAAATCAACAACAGCACCATGTCCCCCCTGGACACACAGGTCAGAGCGAGAACAGCGCTGGAAAGAGAGAAAGCAACGTGAACCTCAGGGTTAAGGCTCTGCAGGGACCTCTCAGGCTCCTCCAGTCAGTCTGTGTTTTCGCACCTGAGCTGGCAGGAGGGCCTGAGAACCGACTAGCCCTCCAGCTGAGGGAGGGCCAGAGAAAGCCTCATTTCCTGTGAGAGAATGCACAAAGGTGTTCTTGCAGAGGCAGAAGACTCTCCGCATCACCTACCCGGTGTCCTTCGGAGATAACTACAGACATACACACTAGGAACACCTCTTGCTTAACCTGCAAGAAGAATCTTTAGCAGGTGATGTAGGGCCATGGGGAGGAAGGAGTCATGTGCTTTTCCTTGGGGTATTGTCTGAAGGTCAGGGAAGAAGAGGCAAGGCTTCCTCTCTAACATGAAAACCGAGCTAAGGGAGCTACACGCAGAAACAAAGCCTTGTAAACATAATCCCTAAGATGAGCAGAAAGTAGGTTCTGCTCCCCAGACCTGTCTCTGGGCAGAAAAACCAGAGCGGCAAGCAGCATTTGGCAGTGGGAAAGAGACTGGGGATCGCAGCACTCCCACAGAAGGAAATGCCGATGTACGTGATCAGAGTCCTGCTTTGAGAGCAGGGCTCTGGGCATCAAGGAAGCCTGAGTGACTTCCTCCCTGTGGTCGCCCTTAGCTCAGGGCACCAGTGTCCGAGAGACCATCTTTCTGAGAAAGTCGGGGAGAAGTGGGATGGTAATGTATTCCCCCACCTGGAGAAAGGCCCAAAGGTGGAGTCAGAGTGGCATGTTTACAGAGGTGGTTTCAAGACAATGAGAAAGGAAGTGCTCAGGACAAATGGGATACTTTGTTTTTTGTTTTTTTTAAGACTTTGTTTATTCTAGAGGAGAGGGGGAGAGAGAGAGAGAGAGAGAGCATGAGAGGAGGGGAGGGGCAGAGGGAGAGGGAGAAGCAGATTCTCTGCTGAGCAGAGAGCCCAATGCGGGACTTGATCCCAGGACCCCAAAATAATGACCTGAGCCGAAGGTAGATGCTTAACTGACTGAGCCACCCAGGCGTCCCACAAGTGGGACACTTTGAGTCAACCTCACAATTGCCATACAAATAGTACGCAGCCATGTGGGCAGGAATCTAAAGCGAAATCATGGTGAGCACAAAGTGGCTGCCAAGGCTCCTCGCATCCCTGGAGGGAGTGATGCTGCCCGGTGTCTAGTACCTCACCTGTGTCCTCAGGATGACTCTGCCAGGGTTGCGATCCTGGCCGTGCAAACTGCTGGCAATGCAAGTTAAAGCAAGTTCTTTGACTCTCCCTTCCTCAGTCTTGTTAGGTCCCGCACCAGGAGGGTAACAATCCCACTCGCTGGTCTAACGCATGACATGAAATAGACATGCCAGCTCAATAAATGGACACTTTTATTAGTGCTCCCACTAGCTTTGCTCCTCTGGTCCAAGTTCCTTGTTCAAAATTTCTACTCCTTCTGTTGCTTGCTCGTGGCTCTGAGAGCGGCAGGAAGCCGACATACATTTTTAATGAGAAGATTTATCAAGACGCACTATAGATTTATTACAGCCTGTAATACAGAGCCAGACCTACTTAAGACGAAATAAAGAGCCAGGGATAATGAGAGGAGAAAAAAAAATACATATACAGCTGTACTGGGAATCGACCATCTCAGAGCTTACGTGTGTACAAGCTAAATAATGAGGAAGTAAGTCTTTACAAACGACTCAGTAATAGTGTTTTTCTCATAAAAGGTAATTATAAGAACAGTTTATGAATTATATATTACACCTGATTTAGATGGTAACTTTAAAGAAAGCCTTCCAGTCGATTCTCCCCTGCAGAGGGTAAGGAAAGAGCCCGGGCACTGGCCTCTGCCTGTTTTGCACATGCCAAGCTAGCAACGGATTTTTTTAATCAAACTGGTAAGGTCAATAGAAAGCCAACTCATCATTTAACACCTACTCTCTTTGACTGCCTCACATTGATAAAGGATATGAAAATCATTATCTAGGTTATGTCCAAGTGAAAAAGCAACTCGCAACCTCAGTTGAGGCATTTGAGAAGAAATCATAAATACATATAATAAATACAATATATAATTATATATATGTATATATATAAGAATTACATCTTATCTTCTCAAATGTCTCATATATATATAAAGATATATGTGCGCATATATACATATCTCATTTATACACACACATATATCCACGTACATGCACAGACACACATATTCTATGCAATTTTAGGCCCAGATGTCCAATTCATCGAGAGAGAAGACTGTGTTGTTCCGGGCCACTGGGGTTAATCTAGAGGCCACCTCAACCAGACCAAGGGAAGTGGGGACAGGAAAAGATAGTGCCATAGTTCTTAATAAAAGTCCTACTAGTGCCTTCTTAAGCAATCATCACAAGCAAATAATAGTTGCACAAGTAATACTTTCAAAGTATTTCCAAGGAAGAAGGAAATGGAAAATGTTAAGGAAAGAGGAAGTCTTTAGACTAGATCAGTAAACGGTCAGTGGGGAAGGGGAGACCACGGAAGGTGGGTTCCGTCTCTCTGTAAATGTTTCCCACACTCACACATCTTTTCATAAGATCGGGCACACGATTTCAGTGGGTTTACACATCACAGGATGAAAACAACTGCTGTGTGGGAAAGAACACACAATGGATTCATCACACATCCTGTAATTTACTGATAGAGTTCTTCACATGGAGAATGGACATACAGTTTTCATCTTTGAATTAAACTATTTCTCCAGTTATAAATGAAAATCTTTTTCAAATTTCAACTTTTTAAATTGATATTTGGGACTTGGTATGTATTTTCCTCTATAGAATAATTGCATAAATCATATTTTAACTCCCAGACTCACCTCCTACCTAATCTACTTTTACCCACACAATAGTCTGAACTTCAATGCTGTTAAAACCACCAAAATACCAAATTCAGGATGGTAAGGATAGAATTACACAAGAATAAAGAATGAAGAGTAGAATGGAATTTAAAAAAAAAAAAAAAAAGGATGCTGAAGAAGCTATCCACTTTTGGGGTCATTTTTTTTTTTTTTAAGGCATCTCTCTAAAATGCAGACTTTCCATCTTCTTTTATCTCTAGAGAACTAGGATCTCAAGCTGACTTACATCCTCATAGAAGAAATGTTTCATACAAATTTTTCTCAATTCCTAATATGTCCAAAGTGGCTTCCTTTCCCATTTTGTAAAGAACAACTCCCTATCCCTTCAGTGCAGGCATCAGCCAACGATCTCCTTAAATGGCTGATACTGATGTGCAAATGATTAAACTTCCAGACTTTGTAACGTCTGTATTGCTAAGCAGTTCATCAGCCCTGGGCACACCTAACTGTTGGAAATTACGGCACCATAATGGCGTGCTGGAGAGACTTCCCAGACGTCTGTGGACGACAGAAGAGCTCAAGGACAGGCGAGCAGTGCCTCCAAGTCTGGGAAGGTCCCTTTAAAGATGGGCCTGCATTTTAGCAGATTATGTTCTTCCCTGACGACTTTATAGACTCTCCAAATTGTTCCCTGACTCATGATGTCCATGCTGTCCAAGGAACTACAAGACATTTCTCAAAGTGAGGATGGGTCCTGTGTGGAACACGCTATTCGGAACTTGTAAATTTCCTTTCATGGTCATTAGCTTCTAGGGGGGTAATAGCTGCAGCCACTGACTAGCACTACAGGGCATCTGATTACGTTCTAAATTTAGCTGGGACTTGCTTACTTCTCTCCATCTCTGGAGATGTGTGGTACAGCGACGGTCCCAACGTTGGTCGCAGAGGCCACCAACTCAACCTCACCTCATCACCCAACTCCTACCTAATTTGTCTAGCTTCATCCTGGTCCTTCCAAACCATACCCTTCATTACAGAAAATAATTTTTAAAAATACGAATTTGCTGGTGCTATTCTCAACTGACACCCTACAATCGCCCCCTATTCATTTCAATGTAAAAACCAAGCTCCTGGAAATAGATTTAAGGCCTTCTTTCATCAGATCCATCTGACTTCACCTAGTCCTTCTTCCTTAAAGCCATTTCCTTCTACCCAACCAAGAACACAACCTATAATTTGACCTGATTTTTTTCTTTTCTTTGCATTTGCACTGATCATGCATTCTCTTACCTGTTGATTTCCCCCACAGGAAGGGGACATGGCCTTATTTATTCTTTTGTTCTTCTCTACTTCAGCTGTCTGCATGTGGAACAAGGTAATTTGGGATGTGTAGGAAAAATTAAAAAATATAATCTAAACCTTTAGAAGAAAATACAGAACATCGTTATGATATAGTCGAATAGAAAAGGGTTGCTGAAATAAGACACTAAAAAGGTCAAGCCATAAAATATTGATTCTTTAGTTAAAATTTAGAACTGTATTTAAATCAACATTACAAAACTTGGAATAGAACAAAAGACCTTATTAGTTTAAAGTGAAAAGGGACAAACTTTAGAGAGAGAGGAAGATACATAATTGGCAGAAGATTAGGGTTCGAAAAACAAAGAATTCTTACCCATCAACAAGAAAAGACACCTCCCCCAAACAAAAATCTAAAAGAAAAAGGTATAAAGACCATGGCATTTCACAGGCATTTTTTCTTTCCGGGACAGCATTTTTATCAAGAGCATCACAAAACTTATATACAGGGGCTCCTGGGTGGCTCAGTGGGTTAAAGCCTCTGCCTTCGGCTCAGGTCCTGATCCCAGGATCCTGGGATCGGGCCCCGCATCGGGCTCTCTGCTCAGCAGGCAGCCTGCTTCCCCCTCTCCCTCTGCCTGCCTCTCTGCCTGCTTGTCATCTCTCTCTCTCTGTCGAATAAATAAATAAAATCTTAAAAAACAAATTTATATACACACCTCAAATTTAAAGGTCAGAGACACAATTTTAAGGTTTTGTTTTCTTTTGTTTTCTTATTGGAAGCTTTTAAAAGCATCTGTAATTTCCAGAAAGGACAAGCTCTGCTTTTATTCTGGACTCTAGTTGTAGAAACAATGCATATGTTTTTACCAGTGGAAAATACATATACGGGGAAATATTGGACTTAAGTGTTCTTTAATCATTTTCACGGTGAGTTGTTTTTTTTTTTTTTTT
>JAPYYJ010003614.1:0-11343 GCA_028533885.1 Nasua narica | reverse complement strand
ACACATAAATTTGCATACAAATCTTTGAGATATTTTTAGAAAATGTATATTTAACAAATGACAAATCCTTTAAGTTACATGTGATATCTTTGTTTTACGTTTCTGATACTTCCTTTCAATATATTTTACAGCTAATTCTATGTGTTGTTCACTTTAAGGCACTCTGTCCTCCGAAGTAAACAAATGAATACTGATTTTTGTCAACCCTGGGTGACTCATCTTTTGTAATTTATCACGTCAGATTTTATCAGCCACTTCATACCGGCTTCCTGGAAAAGCACAACAAAATCCAATTGATTCAACACCAAACAATTTATCATAACATGACACTTTTTAAATGACCAAGTTCCAGGATAGACAGAAAAAAGGGCATTGTACTATTAAAAAACTCATGAGAAAAAAGAAAATAAAAATTTCCTCTTGGTTATTCAATGTTCCCAAGTATATCTCTAGACATTCTGATCATTTTGAAAAGCAACCCAATATTTAGAGCAACATCCTTGATTATATCTCTATGTAGTGTGTGTGTGTGTATACACATACATATACAGAGAGAATTCATTTCTAACAGCTTTAAAAGTTGGCTAGCTTAGTAGAAGACTAATGCATTGAGTATAGCACATTTCAATGTTTACCCATCAAGTTTACCTTGATTTTCCAAAGATTCAATTCCAACCATTTAGCACCTGCTAAGTATGAGATAAAACTTCTAAGTTCTTCTGAAAAAAAATTTCAGAGTGCTTCCAAGACTAGCACATCATCAAGAAAAGTAGCTAGATTCATTACCCAAAAATTTATGATTGCAATGTCAAATGAAGCATTATTTTAACTGGTTTTCACTGCATCGTGCTTTTTCCTTGGCAATCTTCCAGCAGAGATATATTTTTTTAATAGCTCCCAATGAGATTTCTTTAAATCCCACGTGTCAATTACCCTACATATTATATATCGGAATAAAGTGAACAATCCTGATATACATTAAAAAAGACAGCATTTGCTGTGTATGCAACTTCATTGAATAGCTGTCTTCCTAATTTACAAATATCAAACCATAACCAAAATAGTTCAGCATGTTTACTTTTATGGTTAAAATAGTATTAAGTATGAAATTTATAACTCACAGTAATTGGATAGAGTTACATTTCATCCATTCAATGCATTATAGGTACTAATAATGGCACTGTGCTAAATCTGTGATTTCACCTTACTTTTACATCTATCCCAGAAATACAACTATATCTTTTAGTGATGAGGAAACTAAAGCTCTGATGCTGCAGATTCATGCAGATAAAACCTAACCCGAGATGTATGAGGACAAACAACTTAAAAATTAGTTATAATTAAGTATAATGAATGTTGATAATGGGGAGGGGTGAGAATGAACAGCAAGGGGATATGACTAACTTTTTTTTTTTTTCTTAGAGAGCGAGAGACTGAGAATGAGAGGGGAGATGGTCAGAGGGAGAAGCAGACTTCCCGCAGAGCTGGGAGTCCGATATGGGACTCAATCCCGGGACTCCGGGATCATGACCCGAGCCGAAGGCGGTCGCTCAACCAACTGAGCCACCCAGGTGCCCCAGATATGACTAACTTTTAATCAAGAATTCCAAGGTTAAGGAATTGTACAGTAGAATTAAATCAAGGCTGGAAGCTACCAGTTAAAAGTAAAGGAGGAAAACAAGAAGGAAGCGGTGGGAATGAAGGAGCAGAGCAGGGCTGGCTCCTTTTGCTTACACCCCCCTTCTTGTGTGTGGCCCCTGCAGAACCTGCCTCTGGAAGGGTCTGAGTGTGGCTCAGCCCTCCCTTGAGCTAATTGGCCCAGACCGCCTGTAGGTTGGGTTTGGGTTAGCCAACAGGAATGCAGAACCCCTGACCCGGAAAGAATATAAACTCCGCCTTTTGCCCACCAAACTTGCGCGCCAATTCTGGCCAGGGTGATAGGCTAGTTCAAACAGTTACTAAGCAACTTTCTGTGTGTTACAATCTCATTGGCCACTGGACCCTCTAAAACTTTTGCGCTTTTTGAAACTCGCTCTTTTTCTCTACACCACGCTGCTGCGTTGGTGAGTGTGGGAGACTGAGCTCAAGCTAGCTTGAATAAAGGGCTCTTTTGCATTTGCATCAGACTCTGCTCCCTGGTGGTATTTGGGGATCTCAAAATCTGGGCATAACAGGAAAGGTCAACAAGTGCCAAGCACTAGATATGGAAGAGCAGACACAACTGGTAAGAGTTTGGCATGTTTGAAAATGAACCTAATGATGGCAGTAAACTGAATCTAAAGAGAAAGACATTGCCAAAATGTGGAAGAACTTGTATGTTATGCTAAGGACAATTGGTAGGCCCTGAAGTGATATAATCATAATAGCTTCACATTTTAGATCAGGCTGTCTCTAAATGGGAAAAAATTAGAAGATAGCAGATCTGAATTCAGAGAAATGTGAAAGAAAATCATGGCCATAATTTAGTTAGTTGAATTAAATTAAGATGTTTTAGCTAAAATGGGAGGGTTAGTAAGAGTAAGCAATAAAGAAAACATGCATAGGAAGTGGAGACAATGGCAGTGGTTTTCAAACATGGGCATGTGTCAGAATCATCTGAAAGGTTTGGTATAACATCTACTCTCAAGGTTTCTAATCCAGAAGATACAGGATGGGACGGAAGAATTTGCATTTCTAAATTCCCAAGTGATGCTGATGCTTCTGGTAAAGGGCTCACTTTGAGAAACACAGGTCAAAAGAAGGAAACTGGGAATGGAGCCAAAAGTCAATGGTCATGCAGTCCCACACTTCTTCCTCACACACTGTTGAGTGCAAGGAAAGGAGCTCTCCAAGGAATGAACCTGAAATGAATCCAAATCATTCAAATCCCATCAGGACTCAGGATTCTGTCCTTCCAGAGATCACATTTCCCTACAAACTCCATTTATACAGTATCTAATTACACTCACGAGAATAAGCCAAGAGAAAGAAGTACAAAGATTTGACTCTGGAAGTCACTCTTGGTTTGTCTATAGATTATACACTTACAAAACTGGATTAAGCGAAATAAGTCAAGCAGAGAGAGTCAGTTATATGGTTTCACTTATGTGTAGAGTATAAGGAAAAACATGGACGACATTGGGCAAAGGAAAGGAAGGGTGAATTGGGGGAAATCAGAGGGGGTGATGAACCACAAAAGACTGTGGACTCTGAGAAACAAACTGAGGGTTTTGGAGAGGAGGGGGGTGGGGGTTGGGTGAGCCTGGTGGTGGGTATTGAGGAGGGCATGTATTGCATGGAGCACTGAGTGTGGTGCATGAACAATGAATCTTGGAACATTGAAAAAATAAAATTGGAAAAAAAACTGGGTTAATTATTATCCTTGTTTCATGACACAAGCATTGCTCAATGTATGGTCTACTTTAATTAACTTATAGTTAACTTAAATAACAAAATATGCACCTGCCAATCAAGCATTGAGACAAAAAGTCAAGATATTGACATAAACCTATATTAAAGTGTCTGGTAAACCCCAATGCACATCCTGATCTTTTGTAGCCTGAGTTAACAATTATCTTTAATCATTTGTGTTCTTTTCATGTAAGTTTATGCCTATACATATGTTTTTCTATAAAGAACATTTTTAAATGTCAGGATTTTTTTGAGCTTTATATGAATACATTATGCTGTATGTTATGCTTAAAGACATACTTTTAAAATTAGTATTATATTGGTGATATTCATCTATAATTCTATGTGCCACTGGATCAGTTGTGATACTGCAAAGTATTTTATTACAGAGATATACTATAGTTTTTCTTTTTTTTTCCTTTCTGTGAAAAATACTGCTGTGAATACTCCTGTATATGTGTGGGCATAAATATATGCAAGTTTATCTTATACAATAACCTAGGAGTGGAATTGCTGAGTCATCTTATATGTAAATGTTCACATATAAGAGATAAAGCCAACCTATTTTCTGATTGTACTAACACACCCATTAGTGATTAATGAGTCTATGGAGCTATGTGATCTTCAGCACTTGATGTTAACAAATGGATTTTTTTTTTTAAATTTTGACCTCATTGTGTTATGTTAGTCACCATACATCGTTAGTTTTTGATGTAGTGTTCTAAGATTTATTGTTTACATATAACATTAAGTGCTTCGTGTAATATGTGCCCTCCTAAATACCCACCACCAGGCTCACCCATTCCCCCAAGCCCCTCCCCTCTAAAATCCTCTGATTATCACACTATATTTCATGGTTTTTGCATTTCATGGTATTTCTGACCACTTCTTTTTCTTGATCACTAATTATTTTGAACATCTCTATGTGTTTGCTGACTAAATGTGTTTTCTTTTCTATGGCAATTCCTTTTTTCCCCTCTACTTTATCAAGCATTTGTGTTGCTTAGAAATAGATTTATAAAAGGTATTTCAAATTATTTTTAATATAATCCTCAAAGGTCTAGCTTTTAAAATATCTGGATAATGAAAGTTATCTTGGTAAAGCACACTACCAAGTTAGTATTTAAGGAGAGAAAAAAAAAAGGCTCTAAGAAGGACAACTTCATAGCCTTATACACAAATACCTATAAAACAAAACAAAGAAAAACTTGAGCTGTTTTATAGAAACTTTATAAACTTTCACTTTAAAATCGGTAATAAGGAGAAATTCCAACCACACTGTCGAGAATTTAGCTCTGCTGCTCCATAGTATCGCTGCCTTGGGCAATCATTTTGTATCACCAAGTGACCTGCAGGTACTGCTGACCCTAGTCCATCCCCGAAACAACACATCACAGAGTCACAAGTTAATTTAAGTTCCTGATATCACTCCCCCTTTTGGTAAGCCA
This sequence comes from Nasua narica, assembly GCA_028533885.1. Classification (NCBI taxonomy): domain Eukaryota; kingdom Metazoa; phylum Chordata; class Mammalia; order Carnivora; family Procyonidae; genus Nasua; species Nasua narica. The sequence goes on along the minus strand of JAPYYJ010003614.1, from coordinate 6,505 downwards.
TCTTTCCCACCCTTTCCCTGAGCCTTTTTCTGGTACACCACTTAGATAAGACCTCCATAAAGCTTACCAAATCCCCTCTCCCTCAGGTTTGAATTGACCAATATGGCCTTAACTCAGGTTACCCCAAAGTACTCTGAGAACCCTAATAATGGCACATGACCCATGCACTGCTGTGTTTTTAGCATACGCCCTGCTGTGACCTCTCCTTGTGGCCCCTGGAGCCATGCCCTCTACCACCTCCAGAACCTGTGAGTTATGAACCTTTCTTTTTCATTTCCTCTTTGGTCTTCTTTTGAACCAAGGCTTACTATCTGATACTGGGACTCTACTTAATAAATGTTAATTTTAAAAAAGTCACAACATAAACCAATGTAATATCGAAGACTTTAGTCAACAGTATAAGATCAGAAAAATAATTTAGCAGAAGCACCCGAAAGGAGGAAATGCAACCTCCTTTTTTGTTTGTTTTGCAGATGATATGACCGTTCACCTAGAAATTTTAAAAGACTACTAATTTTTAAAACAATAACCTAGGCTTAAAAATTGGTTACAAGTAAAATTAATATGCAGTAGTTAATTGGTTCTGATACCTTCCTGCCTTAGAATTAGTGCTTTCAAAAAAAAATGTATTTGGTTCCTCAGTGAAATAGATTCTTACCTAATCAAGTATAGACATACCCGGGCATCATTTCTGAAACACAAAGTTTAACAGTTTACTCTCAAGCTGGAATTTCTCTCTCTTCTCTCTCTCACAACATACACACATGCACAAACACATATGCATATACAGATGAAATTCAGAAGGGACATCCTTTATAAAAATTAAAACAATTAATAAGGGTAGTTCAGGAACTATATTTTATAGTCCAGAAAAAAGCAGTTACTCAGAAAAGCTGTGTAGAAATATAAATAAGCTAGATAATAAGGATTCAGAACGGTAACTAACATTGACTATTTAATGAGTAATATTTTACATGTACTTTGATCAAGTCTAATTTTTTCATACTAAATGAAATCTTCGTGTAGAAGAAATTTATATTAAAGGAAGAAGACACAACTGAGATAGCCAGTTATCCTACAGTGAGCATAACTTTTTCCTTGTTATTATTGCCATAAGTAGAAGTAGGGAACATTAACAGTAATTCCAAAAATGGAAATGAGGGAGGAAAAATAATGCAGGTTATTGGGCATCTTTAATGCTTGAGTAAAGACAAGTAGGTAATATGAGTTACATTTTTGAGTAAGAACGGTAGGTAGAAATCTATTTTAAAAAGCCACATGCTATTACATTTCAACATATGCTATACATTTATAGGGCGCAGAATTGATTAGGTAACTCAATGTTTTAATCAAGAAAATACCCTGGATGGGTATGGCTGAATGGGTGTCTGGTTCAGGGTAAGAAGCAGAATTACATTATTTAAAATAACAGTGGTAATTTTAATCAAGATTTTTACCTAAATTTGGGAGCTAAGTGAATAACTGATTACATAATGATCAAAAAGGTAATCTCGTTAGATGATTTTCATATGTCTAAAAATAATCACTTAAGTTTTCTCTCCAATTTAATTCACATATATTAATAAAAAAGGGGACAGAGGTTTTCTTTAAAACTAATTCTTATCAATAGAATTTAGTAATGTAAATGTGGATGCTTTGCATAATCTGAAAAGAATAGTCTAAATTTAAGAATTCCTTAATTCTTAAAGGCATGCAAATAGTTTCATACTACTTTAACATTTAGCTAGTTGAGTATTGTTTAAAATTGTTTTTTTGGGCACCTGGGTGGCTCAGTGGGTCATGGTGGCATAGATCATGATCTCAGGGTCCTGGGATCGAGCCCTGCATTGGGCTCTCTGTTCAGCAGGAAGCCTGCTTACCCCTCTCTTTCTGCCTGCCTCTCTGCCTGCTTGTGATCTCTCTGTCTGTCAAATAAACAAATAAATAAAAAATAAAATCTTTAAAATTGTTTTTTTTTCCCTCCAATAATATATTTACTGAGAATCCACTATGTGCCAACCACTGTTCTGGGTCTTGAAGAAATAGGATTGAACCAATCATAGAAGATTTCCTTCCCTTGTGGAATTTAAATTCTAATGGAGGAAAATAAATAGTTTTCAAAATAAAATCAAAGTATATAATATGATAATGTGAAAGACCTAAGAGAAAAATGGCATAAAAGAAGTAGGCTAACTCTGTATGGGAGGGTTATGGAATTGAGCTGGGGTCCAGGGAGGTACTCTGGGACCAATGTATACACATCTCAGATCTTATTCTTCTACAAGACCTACTGAACCCTGCACTTTGTCCCTTTGCCCCACATCCTAGCTGCAGTGGCTACAAGAATGGTTTGCCCAGAGCGTGCTAGGCCTGCAGTCATGAAAGACCCAGACATTTCCATGTCTGTTTTTTTTTTATTATTTTTTTAATGCCACTGGTTATTTTTAGACTTTCCTAGTATGAAAGAACTTCCACATGGCTCTCCTCATGTGCAGAAGAGACAGAGCCTCAGGTTGCAGAGCTGAGGTTCAAGTTCATGAACCATGGAGGTCTGTCTTCACCAGTGACTGCCTGGCACAACTGCTTTGCAAGTCAGAAGTGTTTGGGAATTTACAACCAAGGAGGTAAGCTTTGATGAGAAATAAAAGATTGCAAACAGACTATCTAAATGTCTTGGTCATTTCCAAGAAGAAATGATTCCATAGGCCACTTCTGGAAATGGCTTGAGTGACCTAAGAAACAGTGATACTGCTGTTGAGGCCATCATCCATTCAAAAGGATCTGCTTACACTTCCTTCTTTCCTTTTCCTTTCTTTCCTGCCTTACTTCCCTTTTCTTACGTACCCCTACCTAAGCTTTGTCTCGAGCCCTGCTTGCTAGGAAACTCAGTGATGTTAGTTAATCTCTGTTGGGTAAGAGCATTCCCCCAAATTTAGCTGATAAAACAATAGCCATTTTTAAGTTTTATGGGTCTAAAGGGTGCCAGGGCAGTTCTAGGGATCTGGACTAGGCTTTGCTGACCTCAGCCAGTTTCACTCATATCTGTGCTTGGTAGGCTAAAAGTTGCCAGTTGATGTTAATCTCAGCTGAAATGAGTTGTCTCTCATGCACATATTCTTCCATTTTCCTGGTGTAGAGTTTTCCTGGTGGTGGCTAAGCTCCAATAGTGTCAATAGAAGTGTCCAAGTTCTCTTAAGGCCTAGACTTGGGATTAGAACCTATGACATGCACCGCAGGCTATTTCCCAAAGCGAGTCAAAATCATCTCAGAGTCAAAGAGTGGAACACATCTCTTCTCTATCATCACGGGGGCAGCTGCAAAGTCATATTGCAAGAAGCACTGTCAGGGGGAGGAAAAGAATCGTGGCCATTCTTGCAATCAACCTATTATGCTAGGATAAAATAGAAAAAAATAGAAGGCCTCACTGAAGAGCTGACATTTGAATCAAAATATGTAGTTGTGGGAAAGAGCTAGGAAATTATCTTGGGAAAGATCACTGTAGCTATGGGGGACATCCAGGGCCAAGTCTTTCTGGCAGGAGCTTGTGTGAATTGTTAAAGAAAAAACATGGGCGACTGCAGTTTAGCAGAGGGAGCAAGGTAGAGGGCGCTACATGTCAGTGAAATCTTGGTGAGGTCCTGGGGAGAAACAACTGAATGACTTTGAAGTTCAAAGCGCTAACTTCATGACATAAAAATCACTTGGGTCTTCTGGTTCTCTCACTCTGAGAAGTGAAAGAGAAGTTTTGTAAAGCAGTGTATTTCAAATTGTTTCATGTAGCTGAGCCATTTCCTTCAATGACATTATTTATAAAACTGTTATATGTAAAAAGTAAACTCAGAACTGATCCACTGCCCCTGCCTTTTGTAGCAACCTAGAGGCTCTTTCTTAGAAACACTTTCCTTAATAACTAGACCAGATGATCCTTAAAATCCTGTCCATATTTTGTACAGTTCTCTAAAAACTACCTAACATATCAGAAAATTGAGCGGTTAGCAGGCCATTCATTCCTAGACCCTCCCAAGTACCGTACCGTCACAAAAAATTCAGCCTTTAGAGCTATTTATTTTTGTCACTAATTTAAAAATCTTCAACCACATATTTTAATGGTATATATTATGCTTATTTCAAAATTTCTCTTAACTACTGTGTTGCAAATCAGTTCAAGGTAGTCTGCCTTAGACTCATTTTCTGAGACTCTCAAAAAACATTACAGTTTGTGCAATGATGATTTCTATGATGTCTAAAAGAAAAAAAAAGTACTAGTAGGAAAAACTACTTATTTATACATAATCTTATAATAAATTTTGTAATAGGTTTATAATCTATTGTAGATGTAGAATAAGCTAAGCATTTTTCATCCAGTGACAAAATCCTAAAAATTCAGAGGCAAAATGTTGCTTAACTGCATTCATTCAGGCCAATTAGGGAGCACATAAAGATGATGGAATTTTCTTATTTTTATCTCTAACTACTGGATTTCATTCCTTCTGAAAGCCAACAAAAATATAAATATCAATAAAGTACACATGACATTTTAAAATCCTTAAGCCAGGAATTTCTCACTCTGAGCTTAAACTACTTCTGTTTGTTTAATACAGTATTTATAGTTGCACAGTGTGTGTGATAAGGGACATGTATAAAATCATGAAGAGAAAACATGGTAAGATCCTGGTCTTACAATCTAATGCTGATATTAAAATATTTTTTCTGCTACATTAAAAACCATATAAAGTATAAACTGGTCTTAGATACAACATTTTAGGGGCATCTGGGTGGCTCAGTTGTGAAGTATCTGCCTTCAGCTGAGGTCATGATCCCAGGGTCCTGGGATCGAGCCCCACATCGAGCCCCACATCGGGCGCCCTGCTCAGTGGGAAGCCTGCTTCTCTCTCCCTCTCTCACTTCCCATGCTTGTGTTCCCTTTCTCACTGTGTCTCTCCCTGTCAAATAAATAAATAAAATCTTTAAAAAAAAAGATACAACATTTTATGAAGTCCATCTTTACTTACAGTAAATGATTCTACGTGAGAATTTCAGTAATTTTAATGAAAATTAAAGAATTTTTTTCTTTTTTTTGAAAATTAAAGAATTTTCGTTTGGTTGTAAAACTTAGATTTTAATACAAATGCAGAAATTTTAAAACTCGTCATTATAATCTTCCCAATGATACCATTTTCTTTTCTGTTCTCTTTGATCCACATTACCTAATTTCAGTTTCTCATTGCATAAACTGTTCCTGTCTTGAAAGGTATTTTTCTTCCCTTTTGATCCAGAAGTACGAATTTTAATTTTGAAAGCCATTTGTAAAGTATAGCTGTTGTAGATAATGCCACAAATACAGTGTTGAAAAATGTCAAAGACCATTTCTTTCAGTCCTTAGTAATAGTTCTTGACACATAAAAAAATTCTTGTCAGAATACTGAAGATAAATAAATTTCTTGATATTTCTGCAGAAATGCAGAAAATAAACCTTTGATCTAAAGTGACATTTATTAACCTGAATGTGAGATTAAGTATAACATTCATTCTGAATTATATTTAATACTCATCTAGAAACTTTCATCTCAGACTCAAAAAATATAAATACATTAATTCTGTAATCCTTACAAGACTCCTGTAGAGAGGTAGTAATTTTTAACACTGCTTCACTGATGTAGAAACCAAGCCATGGAGATTACACCCAAGTTGTACCAAAAATCAGATCTGACTATAAGAACGAGATCTGTGTTTGAATTTCTAGCGTTCTATTACAAAGTTAAAATTCTTGTCCAAAAAGGTTGTTTTTTTTTTTTTCCCAAAATACATTATTTTCTAAAAAGTAGAACAAATGGGCCACCTGGGTGGGTCAGTGGGTTAAAGCCTCTGCCTTCAACTAAGGTCATGATCTCAGGGTCCTGGGATGGAGCCCCACATCAGGCTCTCTGCTCAGCAGGGAGCCTGCTTCCCCCAACCCCCTCTGCCTGCCTCTCTGCCTAGTTGTGATCTCTTTCTCTGTGTCAAATAAATAAAATCTTTAAAAAAAAATAGAATAAGAGTAAACACTTCTCCAATCAACCAAAAATAATCACTTCTAAATATTGAGATTTTCCAACATATGGACTCCTGAATAGTCATACTAAAGAAAGTCATGGAATATTTACTTACTCAACAACTAGGGAAGAATGGGTGAAAGTTTGTAATAAGGTGGGATCTTAGGGTGTGTGGATATTAACAATGTAAGATCCACTTTCATATGGACATGATGTTTCTTAAATTATTCAGTGGCGTCAAAAAGTGATAGAGACAAAATGCCTAAAAGATGAAGTTTTTGGTAATCCCGTTGCCATGAAGACTGTCCAGATTGAAGTATGTAATGGAAAGTTAGAGTTACAGCAAGAACAACTCACCCCTTACAAAGGCAGACATGGATTCATCTCAACATTTTGATGACGACACTTCCTCAACATATGATCCAAGGAGTCTCTCTCATCTCACAGCCTATGTCAAATCCAATATGCTTTTA